>PNEQ01122508.1:0-36963 GCA_003012365.1 Medauroidea extradentata
AGGATCATTCCAGATCACGATATTTTCTCTCGGTTACCCGATACTGGGCGCAGGTGGTTATCATGGAGTAATACAATCCATGCGGCACCCGAGGAGGCCTTTTAGCGCTGCCGCCACTGTATTGTATTTCGCCGCCCTGCCCGACAGCCACGGCGCCGAGGAGTGAGTGGGAAGGGGGTGTCCTAGCTCCGCCACCACAATATCATACTACACCGCCCAGCCAGACAGTCGCGGCTCGCAACAATACGTATGTGCTAACTATAGCTACAAAGTTTGTATAATTTTACTATAACGTTGCAGAAGTAAACTAGGTATAGTTAGTTACTAGAGAGTATAAATACTTACAGTTACGATGGTCTACATAAACTTCAACTTCGGAGACACTGCTGCAGCAATGGTAAGTTACGTGAAAAACTTGCTATTATTTAAATTACAGAAGTTTTTTAAAGTGTTGGAATACTTCTTTTTTACATATTGTCAGCAAATCTAGAGTAACTTTCAATATCCTCGAGTGACTCAGGTCGAGGCAGGGGTGCTATACATTTTTAGTATGTTTCTAGCAACGTATGGGTCACTCACCAGTTCTAGAGGTAGTTCACCTACAGCCACGGAGATAACACTACGTAGAAGTTCGCTCCGCCACTCTTGTGTTTTTTCGTCGAAAACGTTTGCAGTTACCAATTTTTTGAGTGGTTTCAAATACTTCAATTTGTGCCTCGTTTTTCTCTTTTTATGTTGTTGTTGAAATCCATAATTGATAAATTGTACGTGTAACCATACCGCTGTAACTGAAAGGGTTTCGTTTGGGTTTATATTTTAGAGCGATACTGTGAAATGATTCAAGGTTCTCTTTGTGGCAATAGTTTTTTATGTGCTTCACATCCTCCAATAACTGTTTATCATTTAAGACAGAAGATAAAAGACGGTGATCATAACTGTTAGGTTGTATCCATTTTTTTCGTCTCTGATTGGGCGTTAACTCATCATTTTCGCATCTGTTGAAGTATATTTGTTTCCAATCCACGTGTGCGTATCAGTAATGTGGTGCAGAATAGATAAAAACTTTTCGAGTAAGATATCTTCATTGTTGTCACAGGTTTTTGCTGACCACCACAAATGATTTATTATACTTGAACTCCACTGAAGTATTAAATCTGACTTAGTTCCTATTGCCTTCAATTTTTTTGCGAGTGATTTTGAAATATGCCATACATCAAACTCGTGAGTTATCGATGTATACTTCGTTCTCATTAATTTACGTATACCTCTGTGTCTATCAGAAACAAAAAGAGTTACGTTAAACTGTTGAATTAGTCTTTCCAACAACATGTCACACGCTAGTTTTCGAGCTCACCATCCACTTGCCTTTTTTGCAATACGATAAAATCAACTATTTCGCCGCTTCTGACATCCATTGTTGTGTATGTAACAAACTTTGCACTGAACTCAGGACTCTCATATTGCCCATCTCCAGCTAACCACACGCCCGATTCGGATGCTTTTAAATCCTTAAAATGTGATTTCTTTTCTTTCAGCCATACCATTTTGATAGTGGGGCATTCATATTTTTTTACGATATTATAGTAAGCAGTGTGGGATACAAAGCACAGCCCCATTGTATCTTAAAAGTTTTTAAATATGGTATAAGCCAAACCGCGTATGTACAGAGATGTTACTAGCTGAATACTAACACAGTTTTTTGTTCCTACATTTTTTTGAGATCGTCATCCAACTTTGTGTCCCTTAACACAATTTGAAACTACCATTAGGGATGGGCCCTTTACTGTTGGTTTCACCTCACTAACTACACTGCCACATTTAGAACAAAATGCGAACAACTGTATCAAACACTCCCACAAAACAAAGAAATACTTCCCAGGAAATGTGAGTCCCTCTGCCTTGTTGGTAGGTAGATGTTTATCTAAGTCCGAATCGTCTCCCTCTTCTAAACTTTCGCCTTCGTCACTACCTAACATTTCTGTTGCCGCGAATGACTCATCTAAAATATTTTTCTCGCACTCACTACTGTCACCGAGTTCAAAAATAATATTCCTGTAACATTTGTTGCCCAACTCACACTGAATTTCCTTACTCTGGGAACATTCCCCCTGTTCACTGCTAGTGAATATTTTGTCACTGCCCGTTTTGGTTTCTACAATGTCATCGTATCCGTAATACACGAAACTGAAACAGACGTACAAGAACATTTTTATCAACAGCTTCTTTTACGATTTTTTTTCCTAATATATGAACTTCTATTTTTCGTCTTTGTTTCCACGACTGTATCGCCTTTCAATTTTAGACAAGGAACGGCTGATTTTTTCAACACAGCTGCAGCACGCACACTTAACAATGAAGATTTGTACCGAGGCGACAATTCAATCTCATTCTCTTCGAAGTGAACGGAACATACGCTTGTAAATTTATTCGGTACAAATGAATCCTGGTTGATTTTCTTCTCCCACTGCTTATAGCAAATTGGTGATTTGTCGCGGGATGGAAATTTATGGAATGATATTTCCTTATCGCGCGAGGAATCATTTTTGCAGCCAAAAACACAACACCTTTTTGGCATTGTTAAATGGCCTTTAAAACCATTAGTAAACCACAAATTATCAGCATATATCCCGAATGAAACGACCCAGGAAAGTCAACAACGCGCGCTGCCTGCCACGCCGTCAGCAAGACACGTGCAAGACTGAACAGTCCAGAGCACGCAATATGCCACCAGTGACGTCACGGGTTTCTGTGTCCCATTCTTTCAACGCTCATATCTAGAGAACCATGAGTCACAGAAAGCTCCGGTTTCCACCGTTGATATTTTCTTTACTTTATGCAAATTCTGAGATCCGCTTGTTTCTTTCGTTGCCAGCTCCTTTAACTATAACTGGATGATGTAATGCAATTGACAGACAGCTTAATTAAAAGATCATGTAGTGGCTTAGAACAATAGACGTCTTGAGAAAACACATGTTAAAGGAAATACGCCACGGCTTCAGTGGATTAAAGTAGAATTCAATTAGTTGAATTTTCTTGAGTTATTTAAAAGGTTGACAGTTGAATTGAACGTGAATATTGAATACTTGGTTTTGAAAACTACACAGTTGAACACTCCACTGAAACAAATAAAAGGAAAGTGGAGAATGAATTTAACGCACGCATCGAGCAAACAAAGGGGCGTACCACGCGGACGCAGTAGGAGGACTTATCTCGGAGGGTAGACTAGATGACTTGCATCTTGAAGTACATTGAAAAGTTAAGTAAAGTAACAACGACCTCAAAATTAAATCCCTTCTGCACTTAAAACAATATACTAACACTACATGACTTAAAGAAATAATAGAAGTGCATGACAGGAGCAGCACGGAGGCACATCATGTTTCTTCCTAGAGGCAGTAAGAAGTCCTGGGAAATTAATATGCTACAGAAGGTGCGGTGACGCCAAGTAGTTTCATACGCGGCTGCAAAATAGCGCAGGGATGTTCAAAACGGCCAAGGGATGTTCAAAACGGCCAAACGAGGGTCTCCAAACAGACGGGGACATGGCATGGCTAGACAGCATAATGCATAGTAATCAAATATGTGATTGAAATGGCAGTGGCCAGAAAACTGTTTTTGTGCTCAGTTTATTATTTGTGGTGTTGATTAAAAGAGAAAGGAATAGTGGAGCCCTAAGCTGTTCATGGTCTATGGTTAGGTACACAGGTGGCACACGTTCCTAATATACATCTTCGTCTAGCATTTAATTGGAAAAATAATATGCTGGTAGGTAACACAGCACGCACAGGAATTAAGGAGTACATCGTCCACACTTCTTGTCAGCCAGTTGTGTCATGGTCCACAATTCTTGCCAGCCTGTTGTTGGGCTTAGAGCTAGGTGTGGTACGTCAAATGTATTGATTGGGATCTGATAGAGAATGGTATAAATTATGTTAAAAATTTGAAACATGAATACAGTAAATATATACTTGCACTCTTGTAAACAGATTGGCATATGCAATTTAATTGGCTAAAATTTTTACGTGCAAAACATTTTTAAGAATATTTTTTGACACTCTACCTGTTGGCAGGAGCGGGACATGTTTGTGTCCGAGTTGTCACAGTGCCCTTGGATAAGCAGACAAGTGTCTGGGGGAGACAGCCTCTCGGACATTGTGCAGCTTTGGCGGGAAGGGCTGATCACCAACTGGGAGTACCTCACACAGCTCAACAAAATGGCTGGCAGGTCCTATAATGACCTCATGCAGTACCCTGTGTTCCCATTTGTGTTGTCAGACTATCACAGCAGTGTGTTGGATCTCACTGGTCGCACTGTCTTCAGGTCAGTACACTTCACTTTTCATATTTGTTTCTGCTGGCAGCAATGTCAGCTCTGATAGCCTACATTGAGACAAAAAAATGTGTTTGTGTTCACTGACCAATAATCTAAACTTCACAGATTCTGTAAGTGTACATTCTGTATACTCAAGCAAAAAATTACCACTAATTGTTTGCTTTATGATGTAGTCATACGCTATGACTGGACACTGCAATTCGTAAATGTTTTTACTGTCTGAGAGTTTTTCAAGTGACTTTAGATACAGTTAGTCATAACCAAATAATGAAAGTTAGTTGTAAATGCACAGGTGATTGAACTACCTAAACAGTTTATCCAGTTAAATATGTGAACTTTGCATTTCTCTCAGGTTAGAAACTAGCTCGTCACACTTGCATTTTCAGGTGCAAGTCTTCGTACAGTATGTATTTTGCAAAGTTCCTTCATAGTATGTACGTTATTTGAATGATATAGGAGCAAAAATCATACTACATTTTTAGTTACATTTAATGTCTTAGGACAAAAGGCAACATGTATAATCATCTGTACACCAGGTACATATATTGTAAAATTAAGTTAATATAATTCCAACAACCAAAGATAACATATTAAACATTGTACATTAAATTCTAGCCTGTTCTGTTTTTGTAGGGGTGCTGAAACATTTGGAAACCAGAACCTGTATTGTTTTGGTAAAAATGTGCACAAATACTATACATTTCTGAACTAAAAGTAAATCTAACATTTGTATATTAGTCCAAGCACATGAGACAAAATAAAATGAAGTCTTCAATTTTTGAAAATGGTACATCTGTTTATCATGTAGTCTTTTTTCACGAACTGTATTGTATGTGGTGATAAGAGCCATTTAAAGTAGGTGCTTTTCTTTTCTTTTCTTGTCAAATGTCTCAATATACAGTCATATTTAGCAAAAAGAATTGTAGTCCAGTTTGATTAAAACAAAAATTTCTAACAGAAAATAACACTGACTTACAAAAAAATAATGTACAGTACTCTGAAAAAAAATGCACCAAAAGTTAAAATATGATTAAATAATTTTAAGACTGCTAGGAATAAAATCAATTTGTTAGGACAGTAATATATAATTTTTGTTATTTTTGAGTCAGTGCCAGCCAAGGGCAACAAACGTGTAACAAAGTAGTGTAGGTATAAATATAATTTAATGAAATTTAAGGTTGACTGCAACTAAGCATTTCTTAATCGACACAAAGACAACAGCTGTGCAGCATGGAACAGCATGGGGCACAGCAGCGGGCGTATACGGCGGGGCTGGGAGGGGAGCACCTTGAGTGAGTGACATGAATGCAGGTTGACGCATGAGGACAGAAGTCGTTAAACAGTTGTGTCTAATATCTAAATGTTTTATGCGCTTGTATGCTGTAAGATTTCTCTAATTATATTCTTAAGTGGTTTCTTGATGCTTAGAATAGCCTTAAGGTATTTAGGTTTGTTTTACGTGACTTCTGTGTTCATTTGTCAAAATTTTTTCGAGGTGTTGCTTTAAGTTGCTGTTGTGTTTGTTTTTATAAATAGGTAGGTTTACAGTATTTAGGTTTATTTGTAATCAAGGTGTCACTTTAGGCAGTTGTGTTCATTTATAAATTGTTTTAATTAGGTTTTGCTACATTATTGAATCAGTGTAACTTTAATTATATTTTGTAAATTTTAGGAAATTTTAAAAAATTACTTAAAAGCTTGACTGTCACTGACCCCAAAATTAACAATAATTGTATATTACTGTCCTAATAAATTGATTGTATCATAAGTAGTCTAAAAATAATCTAATACAAGGATGCCACCAAGTTCATTTCCAAAATCCTGTAATTAGCATTAAAAAATCCTGTAAAATCCTGTAATAATTCAAACTTACATCTACGTACTTTTCCGAAGTTTTTTAGAAAATTCTTGCTGTAGAAATTTGATAGTGAAATTAATATGTATAGTAAATTAGTATTATAGTATTATGAAAATTTGAGATATTATACAGGAAACCATTTACTGTTAATGTTTTTTACAGACTGAACTATTTTCTAATCTGTTTTGGTAAAGTAGCAGTGAAACTTTCCACCCGTTTGTAGAATGAGTGTGAACATGTTCAACTGACTACTTATTGTTGAAAAATTAATATATGTGCATAAGTTTAAATATGGCTTCGAATGAGACGTAGTTTGCTTGTATCATGGCGCCGTACAGAAAATGTAAACACACGTATTTATTAACATAATCGCCGCATGTTTTCACCACAATTTTTGTTACAAAATACGGGGTGCAGCCATTATGAAGGGTTTTAAAAATTTTCCTTTTTTATTTATTTTGGCATAAAATAAAACACAAATTTACGTACATTAGCTTGTACATAGCATGACTTTTTCTGCAAAAATAAAGGGAAAGAGTGTAGGCTTAAAATAAGCACAAAAAAGATTAGTGAGTTTCGTTAATCCATTCATGTGCGTCGCTAATTTTTGTGTCAATTGTTGACAAACACAGATGTTAGAAATATCCGTGAATATCTAACATTATCCGTCTGTCCGTTTTAACCTTTAAATATCCGTTAAAACGGATAAAATCCGTTAAAACGGCAAGCCTGATCTAATACAGTACTTAATGAAATTTTACAGAGTTCTGGTGCCTACCTTCCACATTCCTGCTGTTTATTATTAAGGAGTTCCGTTGTCCCTTTGCATTCCAAGTCAGTCCAGAACGTCCTTGATCATAGTTAGGTACCATTCCTATTGTTGGACTGTCATAAACGTACCAATATGTATCTCAATCACTACACATTTCCTATTTGTATTTGAGGAGTTCCTTGGTGTATCATCCTAGTCCAATGTCCGTTGCTAACGAAATTGAAATGGACCACCTTGAAAATATCCCCTTTCCAACAAAAAAATTATTTTCCAAATCAGTTTTTAATTGACTGAGTTCTTAGGTAACAAACATATAAAAAACTGAATTGATGTGTCCAACTTTTTTAAGTCTGTTAAAAATTTTTTATTATGCTTGGATATTTGCCTGCATTTATTTAGTGTACATTACAATATTGTCACAAAATCTTCCAAATTAAAAAAAAAAAAAATCCTAACACTGAATGGATATTCCCTGAAACTGTAAGTTTTTGTAAGTAGATAAGTTTTAATTTGTTTCAAGCGAGAAATTAATGTATGTAGTGTTTACACAGTCATTTAATTTGGTGTTAGACTAATGTTGCATGTCCCAGTATAGTAATATTTGTATATTGATTATAGTTGAATGTTGCAGTTAAGGAGTTAAGCTGTTTTTAACCAGAAGTGTATTTCAGTATAACATCAATATGCGCAGGATTGCGATGACTATAAATAATGCCTGTGGACAGTTGCTAAAAGTGGCAGGGCAGGACCTGAGAGAGTATTGCTTCTTTTAAATTGGCAGCTATGTGTGGCTAGGTATAGGGCACAACCGTAGAAGAACAGCTCTGGACACTCACCTGTAAACTTGACCCCCTTGTTGTTTGGCTGTAGTTCGCCAAGTTACCTAGAATGTGTGCGTGTTTGGCACTACTCTCAGGGTGGTCGGGCTCGAACTCCGCCCACTTCTCTCTCACTTTTTATCCAAACATATTTTTTATCAATTATTTATGAAACACTCCCTTCACTCACAATCTTAAATTATGGCTTCAACAATCTTTATTTACTTTATAATGTAAACACTATAAAAATAATGGGCAGAGTTTGAGTTCGACCACCCTGATGGTAGCGCCAAACACTTACAACATTATCAGTAACTTGGTGAACTGCAGCAAAACAACAAAGGGGTCAAGCAAAATATATTGGTAGATAGGCGAGTGTCCAGACCTGTTCTTCTAAGACCATGGTTCAGGGTAAGCTTGTTAGCAATTTTTTTCTCTTTCTGTTCGTCTGCATGCTGCTTTGTGTTGTAGTTTAAAATTTTACTAGGATGTGTGTAATACACTACATATATCTAGAGCCAACTGTTTTTTGCGGTCCGCGAAATCTTAAAATTTTCGCCGAAATTCATTTAGTTACGCAAAATTCACATATTTCTGTGAATCTGTGAAAAAAGTAACGAAAATAACACGTTGTGGAGTGTACAGCGATTATCGATAGTTGCCAATAATCAATTATCTATTTTGGCGATATATATTGCGATATATTGAATATATCGCAAATGTACTGAGGTATATTGAATATATCACAAATATACTGCGTTAAATCAAATATATACGACTCTACTTAATGGACAAAACAGAATCGCTGAAAATGTTATTGTTTGTTTGAGACGTTTGTTTAATGCAATTGTGACGATAGTAGTAACAAGAGAAATTTCTCACGAAAGTTTTTATATATTTGACAATGTAAATAAGATACTTATGTGCAAATTTTGTAATGTACGCATAGACTGGGCAAGGAAGGACACTTGCTTAAAGCACATCCAAGTTAATGCTGCTCATAAAAAAATAAAGTTTTAGCAATGGAATCAAAACAAGTTCAGTGCGTGGGCGCATCAACGTCTGGCATAAAACGTCAGGTTTCCCTCACCGAATGTATTTCCCAGCAAAAAAAACGCAACAGTTGACAAACAGGAGTTTGTTTTGACTACAACACGCACCTTTATGGAAGCAAACATCCCATTAGGGAAGGTAGATCACCCGAAGTTACGCAATTGGATGAACAAATACATCGAAGGTACTAAATAAAATTTTATTTTTTCCTTTATTGTATTGTCTAACCCTAACCTTTACCGGTTTTTTTTTTCTATAGCGAATTAAAGATTTTAGGCCTAACAAATATTTTCCAGATGTATCTTACAATTGTAGCAATATACAAGTACAATAACAATTTACAACTTTGCTTTAACTAAGCAGGGATAATTTAATAATAAAAATGTAGGCTTTGGCATGTGCAACTGTACGGTGCGGCAAAGTAAACTTCAATTTGGTTAGACATTTTGGAAGTTTGTGAAATACGTCCAGTTTCTCTTAAATCTGGAGGGAAAACACCAGGGTAGGTTTGGTTAAGAAACCCTATGTAAAAGTAGCTTTTAGCCTACAGCACGTTTCTAACCTAACTGAACTGTACTCGCAAGCCTTCTAAATTTTACACATTTTTCCTCTTATTTATAGACCTACCCATTTTACTGCTTTCGAAGGACACTTGAGGAATTACAGGATTCACTCATAAATTATTGTAGGCCTACTTGTTGAGTATCACGATTATATGGAAATAGGGTGGGGAAGGGGCAGAGAGAGACCATGGGTTCACCACACTTGCTAAGGGTTTTGGCATTAGGTACCGCTTCCCAGACACCAACCATATACTCACTAACTTTTCACTGGATTTTCCCAGGAGCCTGTGATTTGCCTACAGCCAGTAGACTACGTGAGACATATGTACCTCAGTCGATAAAGGAGGAGGAAGAGAGGATGAAGGTGGCCCTTAACCAAAAGCATGTGTGCTGTGATGAAACTACGGAAAGAATTGGGCAATGTGTATTTATTGTACTTGTTAAAGTACTTGAATGTGGTGGCAGAGCTGTTCAAAAACTGTTTGTAGGGGGAGTTAAAGTGTTGAAAAATGCAATAGCTTCAGAGTGTTCTCAGGCAATAGGTAGTTTCTGTCATGCAAAAACTTAATATTTCTTGGGAAAACATTGTGTCAATTACGTCTACATGAGTAAATGCATAAATACAGTTTGAGTGTTAGTTTCAGAAGAACTGTTGCGTACTCAGTGTTGGGCACACAAAGTAAACTTAGTTGCCAATTTGTGGTCAGCTGAAATGAAGAAACTTAACGAATGTGTGTCACATACAAAGCACCTTTTTGTCAATACACGCAAAAGGAAACATGCTTACTTAGCATTCCTGCAAGCAAAACATCCAGAGGATCCAGAAAAAGTTAAGCTGTTCCCCGTGCCAGTCATAACAAGGTGGAACTCTTGGTTTAAAAGTGTTGCATATTTAAATGACCATTTGTCTGATTTTGTAGAATTTGCCAAAAGTGATAAATATAACAACACAGCCATGCTGTACTTTGGAAAATTGACACAGTCAGAGGTTAAGATAATCCAGTCCCAAGCTACATATCTGGTAGAACATTTCAGCAAGTGTTGTAATTTGCTACAATTTTGGAAAGTTCTTCACTTCCCATAGCCTCTACGTTAGGTACAAAGTTGGATGACATGTCAAAGTTATTTTCTTTACTTTCCAAAGAAATTCTTGAAACACTACCCCAGCAAAGCCAAGAAAATTTGACCTCACAGTTCAAAACACTTCCCTTGAAATAAGCGGGAATATCTGAGGGCAAATGACGCTGCCAAGGAATTTATTACAGTAGTTGGAACACTTTTTGATCCCAGAAATGTGATTCAAAGTGTTCCTAGTGATATTTCTAGTCTAGTGAAGTGTGTGCCTATTTTAAATCAGCTTGCCCCGAGTCTCTATCTGGAAGCTTAATTCTATTTTCATGGGCACAGTTAAAAAGGAAGCTGAACGTGGGAATAATGGATATGTTTTGGGAATTTTGCTATCAATGAGGTCAGATTTTCCAAGCTTTTTTGAGAGTGCTGTGCAAGCAATGTGGACTGTGAAAGAGCATTCTCGTCATATGGTAACATTATGACAGACAAAAGAACAGCAGTCACAGCTGAAAATATGGAGCTGATGACTGCTTTGGCATTTTCATGCTAGATCAGCCAAATATTTTGCACAAAATACTTGTATGAAGTTAGTATATTGAAACTGATTGTTGTATTATAGTAAAAATGTATTTTACTTTGTTTGTAACCAACTTATACATGGATCTTTTCAAATAGGAAGATTAGTATTGTCTTAGTAGAATAGGTTTTTTTTATTCTTCTGAATGTCAGTGTAATAACAAACTGTGTAAATATAATTGACAATGTAAGATTTTTTAAAAATGATGAAAAACACCGCTGTTACTTGAAAAAGTGACGAAAAATATACTGAAATCTTAAAATAAAATTGACGAAATCAGTCATTTATTTTCACCGTAAACAGATGGCTCTAACTATATCCACTAAAAGCATAGAGATTGTAGTTACTTTCTGTATGTTAAAAAATTAGGTACGTCAAAATGAATATTGGTTGGTACTTCAATGCAAACCTTTGTATATGATTATGCTTTAAACCAAGTCAACCATGGTATAGGTTGCTGCTTGGTGTGAATTGTGAAACTTCCACTAGACTTTATGGTTAGAGGGCATCTTTTTGCAAGTTTGATTTGTTATGGTTCCAAGCCTTTTGGGTTCTTAATTTCTTGTAATTAGCTATGATTGTGTGTCACATTTTGGTATTCTGTTACACTTATCCAGAGAGGATTGATAAATTTGTTGTGTATAAATTGTTTTCTGGGCAAAAGAAATGTTGGCATCCTATCATACTATTTGAGGATATGTCAAAAATAATTTTTTTTATACATTTTGTGTATGAAATATGTTATTAAAATTGGTATAGTATGAACGTAATGTCCAGAGAAATCTTTACTTTCTATTTAATTTATGCTTGAGTTTTTATGTGTATTTTATTTTTCAGAAATTTCAAGAAACCTATGGCAGTTCAAGATAAAAAAAATGAGCAACATTACATCAACTATTACAATGTGAGTTCAGACTAGAATTTCTTTTTTTTTTGTTTCAAAGTATAAAGTAGTTTTTCTCTCTAAAAATAAATGCAGTAGAACCCCGATTTGACAAAATGCTTCGGGACCTGAAAATGTTTACTCTAAAGTGATGTTTTGCTAAATCAAACTAAATATTTTAACCCCCATCTCTAAAAAAACTTAAATCCTCGGGTATGTTTTGTCATAATTTGAGGTAATTTAAAAAAAACTCTGTTAGTGAACAACAATAAAGTACCACATTACCAAAAATTGGCGAAAAAAATTTTTTAATGAATATGATGAAACAAAAAATTAGTGGACATCTTAAAGGTGACGCGACCGACCACACGTTGGGAAGCCGCGGAGGAAACCCTTTTGATGATGACCCCAGGGTTGACAGGCCGATGACCATGGGGCAGGCTACATACCAGTGAGTTTTTGCACTCTCCAACGAAGGATTCTTCGGAGACTTGTAAGGGCCAGTCTCCACGCCACAACACATTCACACTGCATAGTAAAATACGTAAGTTTCTGTAGCTTACTGAAGGCCAATGCCAGTTGAGCAGGCCTGGAGCATAAATTCCTCCAGTAGGTTCCACGGGAAAAACAGCACTAGGCTGGCAGTGAACTTAAGATGTGAATTCAAGCCCCTGGACGCGATGGCCGGCAAGGGGTGAGGAGCCCCGGGTCAATACAACAACGAAACGGTTCCGGTAATTAGAACTAAACTATTAAAAACAAAAGTGATTGATGCAAAACTGGTGAAGGACCCAGGGTAGACCATGCGTCTATCACCTCCGTGCGTTGGATTCCGACTCACTCAATATGGCGATATTAAAACACATTTTTAAAAACATTAAGACAGCAATAAGACACTTGAAAAAGTTGGCAATTAAAGAGTAAATTTACGTAAGCATATTTTTAAAGGTAATATTTATGATTTATAACACGTACTGAGTGTAGGCCATAGTAAATAAGTACAGTGCAGCAGACGGGACTAGTGGGAGGGTGTGCTAGGCACACGTCAAATGGCCACTCGTAGAGGCCGTCTGCACACTGTGTGAAGTTGGTAATGTAAACACCAAACAGCTGGTAATGTTCACACTGGTACGTTGCTGCTGCATCAGGGGAAATGGAGTCACCCTTGAGCGAAGGTGGTTGCCATGGAAACCACTGACAGCAGTGGAAGTGGAGTCACACAGCTTTGTGTACAAAAACACGTGACGTGGAAATCACTTGTAACACAGCACTCTGGTAGTTATATTATGTGGCAAAAATATACATGAAAACAAGCATGTGTATTTAAAATTCATTAACACAGAAATGTCGCAATCCGCAGTGGTTTGTCAGAAGTACTGGTGCAGAGGATAGAAGTAGTGGTGCAGGACTGATTATCATTTTGAGCTCGTTGCAGGCAGCGGACAAACTGGCACTGTGGATCTGGACGACTCGTCATGTGCACTGACGAGTCGCCACTCACCACAATCTCCAAGCAGAGGTCGAAGCGCTGAGGCATTGTGACGCAAGTCAAAGCATCCCAGGGGAAAGAGTAATTGTTGGGCGTAGAAGGACAGTTGAACTGGCTGGTGATGGCCGAATCTCTCGAAGCGAACCAGGTAGAGTGCCAGGTGAGGGGAGACCAGAGCCCGCCAATTAGCTCCCAGGGGTCATGACTCCGAGGTTGAGAGGGGGTAATGCGTCCCACCGATTAGCTCATCTGTTTTGTGCTCGACCTAGTGCTGTAGAGTGGTTCATTGTGCAAAAACACTACATCCCGGTGAATGTTCTGGTAAACCGCCGAACTGATTTAATTCTTGTCATGCCATCGAACTAGTGCAGTTCCTGGATACCGTTGAACAGATACAACATTCCAGTGTGACCGTCGAATGTTGCATGGACGAGAGAAATCATCACATCGCTGCTACTGTCCCATAGTTATGCAAACACAGGTTTTGAATGATGGGGCAGAACTTGCTTATTGTATCAATAAGAAATTAAGGCACTGTTTACAAAAATACGTTTGGCAAACTAGTACTCATTGCATCGTAAATAATGTTACATTAAGGAGCACTGGCACAACACTGATGCATGAAGAATGACAAATGGCACTTGAGCATTGCTGAGATGTTATGAATTATGATTAACTCGACAAGGCGAGGACGAAGCTTGACAAAAGTACACTCTTACAACACTTGACAAAATACACTCGATGGAAGCAAGGACAAAGCTTGAAGACAAATACACTTTGTTGCACCGGCGTTTTCTATAAGAGTACTGTACCTAGACTGCTGCCCCTGGTGTAGTAGAGTCTCTTCTGCGGTCACTCTGGGTGACCACCCATTGTTGTAGACTGGTTTGCGTTGACACTACCTCGCGGGGCGGTGCCCTTGGTACAATAAACGGGATGGATCCCTGGATCTACCTCAACTAAAACTAACGGCCACCTACTGAGGGTCTCATCCGTAAAAGGGGCAGAGGTGGATTGGTGGTATCGCTGGTGGAACTCTTCCCACTGGTTAAAGTCGGGGAAGACCCATCTCCCCCAGGTCTCCACCTGCTCCCGCTGCTCCTTCCTCAGCTGGGCTGCCGCTTCCCGCTCCTACTGTTTTGTAGAGGGAAGGGGGGCCTTCCCAACCACCTGGTGGGGCTCGTCTACCTTCTCGGAGTCAAGGTTCGGGACAGATTTGGCGATGGGTTTCCTGCTACGTGTCTTCCGTTGGAGGCGCCTTGCCAGCCGGACAGCTCGGGGTAACCTGGTCCGGTGCCATTCGCGGGAGTGTTGGTGAGGCATGAAGGTTACACATGGGGTGGATGAGAGGGCAACAACTAACCCCACAACTGCCCTAGGAGGGGTGTACCATGCCTTTCGGGGATCGCTGGGGTGACAGAGATGTCCAACCACCCTCCGCGGAGCCCGTGCCACACAAGGCGAGTGCGGGACCAGAGTCGACCGCCGCACACCCGGCTAGACGTGCTTCCACGTCCGCCGTAGCCCAATAGAGACGGCATGATGTACCCCGAGCATCGTCCACCATGGCTTGGCACTTGTCCCCTCCCCACTAGGCCCTAGTTGACTAGTTCCCCCATGAAATGTTGTCGATAGAAGTGAAGCTGAATGAGAAGAAGGTACCTGGGGATTGTTGGTCTGGCTACTTTGGGAGTGACAAACACAGATCCAGATTACCTCATTTATTCCGACAGCCATGAGCGCCCCCCTTGTTCGACCGCTGAAACCGACGCCTAGTTTTGACCCAGGACAGGTCCCTAACCCCGAAACTCGCGAAAGCTCCCCTTGCTGACAGGAAAAGACCTCAAGATGTTACTCGTAGTCACTGGGCTCCCAGTCCTCCACCAATACAACATTGTTCCTGAACTGCCTGATGATAACTACTAGCTAGCTGTCCTGCTAGTCCCGGGATATGTTACCTCGACCTGGTTGTAGCGGAAAAATTCGCACTCCGCGGCTGTGCGACCGCTTATATATACACTCGGGAGGGCAAAGTAGGAAATGAAGAGGTGAGCACTGGCCACGCCTGCCTGCGCACACATCGGCGCACGCAGTCTTCTCCCTCCGCACCTCTCTCCCAGGCTCGCCGGCCCAGCGGCAAAGGGGTAGAAGGACAGCCTTCTCGGTGCACGTGTCCTCAGCTGGCTGCCTGCGTCCACCCCCCAGCACCCCCTCACGCTTCAACGTGTTTTCGCAGATTTTTTTCTTTTCACGGCTGTGGGTCGCCTATTGACAGTAAATGTGTTTTGTTATTGTTTTGAGCCAATATATTTTTTTAAAATTACCTTAAATTCTGATGAAACATGCCTGAGAATTTAACTTTTTTTTTAGGGGTATGGGGGGTTTGAAGTCTGATTTAACGAATCATCAATTTAGAATAAATATATTCGGGTCCCATGGCATTTCATTAAATCGGGGTTATACTGTACACACACAGGTCTCGCGCATGATTCGTATGTGTGAGGCGATGAAACTCTGCAGCAAGCGACCGGGGTATAGACTCGACCCTTAGCGCAAGGGGAGCGAGTGTGGGAGAGGCGGAGTCTCTGCGATGGCATCACGAAGGCAGGCGGTTGCGACGCTCTAGAAGGGAAGGTAGCTCACCTTTTCCCTTCTCAGCGAGTTCACACTTTGAGGAGTTACGCTCGTTCTGGGGCCTAGCGTGAAGCTGCGTAGTAAGACCACCCGGGCAAGGCTTGGAGGGTAGATGATGCCAGACGCTTGGCTGTTGCATTATATGTCTGGCAGACTTCCTGCTTCGCCTGGAACTGTGTAGCCGGCATTCCCTGGATATGCACATACAATACGCTTCAGAATCTGAATTTTCTTGGCTATTGCAGTGATGGAGATGATCTGGTTGTATCGTCGTCTTTAATCCCCACGTTGGACGCCATTACAACATGACCAGCCCCACGTTGTGAAGCCGTGGCGGAAACCCCTTTGATGGTGATCCCAGAGTCGACAGGCCGACGAGCACACGGGGCAAGCTACATACCAGTGGATTGTTGCACCCTCTAACGACGGATTCTTTGGAGACTCATTAGGGCCAGTCTCCATGCCACAACACACTCTAATGTACACTACGCGTCACTAGTGATGGGGTGAGCAAACACTACATAATAAAAGACGTTGGTTTCCGTAGTTTACTCACCATAAGCAGTTGACTGGTATCTGCTGAAGGCCAATGTCGGTTGAGCGGACCCGGTTAGCTGATGCAACACTGACGTAATAAATAATGGTGATTGTAAATGGAAGACAAAATATTAAAACACATTTTTATAAAACATTAAGACAATAAATAATACACTTGAAAAAAGTTGCAATTAAAGAGTAAATTTAAATAAGCATATTTTTAAAGGTAATGTTTATGATTTTCAACTCACACTGTGTATAGGCCGTACTAAATAAGTACAGTGCAGCAGACGGACTAGTGGGAGGGTGTGCTAGTCACACGTCGAGGGTTATTCAGGATAAAGTGAGAGGTCAAGAATTAACCTTTGAAAAAATTGCTAGCAGGTACTGCATATAAGTCAAAACTGATGATAATTGCTTTACTCTTTATATGGTTGGCAATGAATTTCCAAATACATTATCTTTTTTAAGTATCTACGTTACTGAAATTAAATAAAATGAAATCGATCTCTCTGAACGTAATACACATGATTGTGCTGTTAATGTTGTGTTGTCTTTTATATAGCTCTTGGAAAAGTATGAGAGTCCCACTTGAAGGTTTGAAATGGTTTCAGCTGCAGCGTGTATTAATTTTTTATTTTTCCATTGTCCTCTAAACTAAAATTCAAATACATTTTTCACTGTAATTTCCTATATTTTATTTGAGGGAAGAGCGGGAAAGAGATGGAAAGATAAACTGCTCGGCCATGTTAGTCATCACTTCTTACATGTTTAGTTTTTATTTAAGGTATTGTGTTAGGTTAACTGTGTTTAACGTTAGGTATAAATTTAAACACTTCAAGTTGTAAACTGGCCAAGAGCTGAATCTTGTAGTATATAAACTAATCAAATAAAAAAATTAAAAATTCATAAGCCATTTAATTTTCAGCTTCTTGTGTATTATTCTTCTGGTAACTGCAAACTCCCGTTTTACTTAAAAAATATTGACATTTATTTTTATTCCAATTTTCTTGCTATATTCTAGTCAATTTCAAACCTGACCTTTTTATGAATTATTCTGGTTTGGGAAAATCATTCATAATAATTACTGATAACATTGATCACATTTTCATAAAATATTTTGATTAGTGCCAAACATACAATTCAATTTTACAGTATTTGATATTTGGTAATGTATTTAACATACATATGTTAGTTTTAAGAGGAGTATTTAATGATGTTCACAGTACCTGAAGCAGGAAATGATAGAAGGACCCAACCTCATGTCTTTGAACCAGGAGCCCCACCACTACGGCTCCCATTACTCGAATTCCGGCACTGTCCTGCACTTCCTAGTGAGGTTACCTCCCTTCACACGCATGTTCCTCTCATATCAAGGTACACATGACTAGAATAAGTAATGTTTCCATGCTTGCATTATAAATTTTAAAGTGTTATATTATGTATTTATCATTTTATATTGATGAGATTCATCCTGCTTTCACAGTGGAATGTCTTTTTTTTCAACCCCCCCTCCCCCTCCTTAATCACATCTTAGTGAAATGTGCTTTCTTTTTTTCCTCCTTTTCTTATTCTTTTTCTTCTTCCATAGAGGTGCTTTTTTACTATATTTTGTGTTGCTGTGAAAGTTTGAACAGTAGATTATGGATTCTTATTGTGCTGTGTGCTTATGTTCTCTGGATACCAGGTGAATGTTGTTTTAAGATCTATTCAGAGTGCCAAGTAAGTTATATGGTTTAGACGACTTTAGAGTCCTCATTGTATCCAACAGAGATTCCTTTTGCCTTCAGCACAGTTTGAGAGTTCTGAATCAATTGTTAGGTGTAATGCTGTACACCTTTTTCATCCATCATTTAATGTTTCACCTGTGTGATCAAAATTTGGATGATACTATGGGTTGTATTCATAATCATGTCATTATACACTAGTTTTTTCATGATGTTGTGTAAGTAGTTTCAAGTTTGTTCTAGTATACTGCTTAACTCTTTTGCTGCAGGATAAAAAATTTTAATTACTCCAAGATAGTGTAAAACAATTTTTAAAAAATCAGTTTTTTGTAAATGTATAAGTTTTAATTAGTTTCAAGTGAGAAAATCGTGTACGTAGTGTTTACACAGTCATTTAATTTGGTGTTCGACTAAAGTTGCACGTCCCAGTTTAGTAATGTTTTGTATATTCGACTATAGTTGAATGTTGCAGTTAAGGAGTTAAGCTGTTCTTAACCAGAAATGTAATTCAATACGACCTCAACATGCACAGAATTGCTATGACTATAAATAAGGCCTGTGGACAGTTGCTAAAAGTGGCAGGGCATGACCTGAGGGAGTATTGATCCTTTCATATTGGCAGCTATGTGTGGCTAGGTCCACGGCACGGTCGTAGAAGAACAGGTCTGGACACTCGCCTGGAAACTTGACCCCCTTGTTGTTTGGCTGTAGTTCACCAAGTTACCTAGAATATTATGTTTTATTGGCGCTGATGTTATGGCGGTCGGAATAAACTCCGCCCACTTCCTTTCCATTAAGATAAACTATTTATCAAAACGTATTTTTTATCAATTTATGAAATATGTACTTCCTTAGCTCACAAATTTAATAAAATGCTCCAGCAATCTTTATTTACTTTATAAATTTAACAATAGAAAAAAGTGGATGGCGTTTGAGTCTGACCACTCGAATTACAGCGCCAAAAAGCACGACATTCTCGGTAACTTGACGAACTACAGCCAAACAACAAGGGGGTCAAGCAAAATACATTGTTAGATAGGCGAGTGTCCAGACCTGTTGTTCTACGACCGTGGTCCACGGTAAGCTCATTTAGCAATTTTTTAGCTCTTTCTCTTTGTCTGCATGCTGCTTTGTGTTGTAGTTTGTAACTGCTGTAATATGTTTGTAATAATGTATATGCACTAAAAGCATAGAGATTGCAATTTAGGGGTAAATGTTATGCATGGTTATAATTTTTGTTTCTCTTTGTAGCTGAAGCAAGATTTTAAGTGTCCACGTGTGCGTTTTATCAGTTTTGTGCTCGATTATTTATTTTCATTCAGTTTTTCTCTGCTTACTATGCTACATTTTATTTCACGTGTCTCAGTCTAGACAAGCAACCACACTCCAAGGCTGCTTCACAGCCAGCATCTTGCCACCGCAACATTATCACCTTGTAATACAACCAACAGGAAATACATTACTGTACGTGCTTGAATCTGCTTTTCTCACAGTGCCAGTGCTCTGGCATCCTTACATCCTTGCAGCACTCAATACTTGCAACTTTAGTCCGCGTCTGCTTTAGCCAGCAACCTGTAGACATAATAAAAGTCACCTTTGTATTGTTTATTCTATCGCTTCACGCTGTGTTCAGCTCATTTCTGCACCCTCATTCACAGTTTTGAACATCTCCACGTGATCTACCAGCTGCGCTCTGAACTGTCTTAACATTACAGTACTGTGTATTGTCTCGATCATTATTTCTGCATACTCTTATCGCCTCTACTTGAAGACACAGAACATATCTCCATGTTGCCCCTGTGTTTCGGAAGGACTTAGACTATGGGACTTAAGTCATATTTCTTATGTCGTGTAGTGTGTAGTATTTTGTTTTAAGTGCAGAAATTATTTTTGTGGCATTCATTTTATTTACTTTACCTTTCTACGTACTTCACAATGTAACTGCATTTAGTTGCTTAGACATACTCGCAATTGAGTATGTCCTAGCAACTAAATCCGGTCATGCACTCCCATTGCACAGTTCTTTCGAAGATCATTCACAATGTAAGTCATCTGGTCTACCCTCTGAGGTAAGTTTTCCTACTGCGGCCACAGGTTACGCCCTTTGTTTTGTTTGCTTCATTCGTTGATTAATTCTTCACTTTATTTTGTTTCAATGGAAGGTTCCACAATTCCTCAACACACGTTTTATCAAAATAGACATTTTACGTTTAAGTTTTACATTTTGTGCCTCCGAGCTCGACTTCAATTATTTTCCAATACTATTTGTTATACCAGAACTCATTTTTTATCTGCAGTTCACCAGCCTTTGGAGGCTATTTCCTGGGAATCCTATGTTCTTCCACTGTTGGTATCTGGTATTGTTTCTACACATTCTTTCTCGGGATGTCTGTTCTGCGCTACTTTCAGTAAAGTTCAACACTACTATACAATCTTAAAAACTGTGTCACGTTTTGTCATCATTCATCTCTCACCACTTTGTCGTGAATTGTTGCGACAAAGATTTTTATGAGCTGTTTAATTTTAGTTAGACTTATGAGTCACATTAATTGATTTATTTGTCAGTTACCTACCTGAATTTCTGTCAATTTTGGCAGTTTTTAAGTAATTACTGACTGACTCAAATATCTACAACAGTTGAAAAGTAAGTATCCTCAGAACATCTCCCAACTATTTCTGATCTCATGTAAAACGGAGCATACAAGTAAAGTAGCTTAAAGAAGTAAACTGAATGAAAATAAAGAGAGCTTTCCAAAGTGCTCACTTTTATTTGAACCATCCTTTATCAACAATTCACAATAATGATTCCTGTGGTGGTGTCCTTTGAGACTGATCAGCTAGTCTTAACAGTTTTTTTCCCCAGCGAGAGTGCGAAAAGGGGGGGGGGGGTGACCTCATGGTTCACAGTTTAGACTTATACCAAGCTTATTGCTAGTCTTTTAGGTGATCAGTTATGTGATATATGCCTGCATATTGTGTAGGCGCTCATATTCTGACCATTCTGATTTCCTGTGCACCCCTCTCCTCATCTGTGTTTTGCAGTGATGTGGCTAATGTCATGCAGGATCAATACAGGAGGCAAAAAAAAATTAGGCATTAGTTGAGTCTCTAAAATGCAGATTCTAGCCCCACGGTTGATTGCCAGCCATACGTTTTGGCCTGGAGCTTTGCAGAAGTGTGATCTGTACATTACATGAAAGGTACTGAATTACAACTACAAAGCATCATCTCTGAGCGTATACGTATAGTAGTTATTTAGCCCCTTTCACCACAAATAGTGCAAGTTAACTTTTACTTGAAACACCAGCGTTTAGACTATACTTCAAAAGAAAATTATGCATATAGCCCTGACAATATATGTCACCACCTACTGCACATGATCCGAAAACAACAGTTTCTTAACCCTTTCTTGGTTTTCGACCAGATACACATTTGTGTCGATATCTCCAATATTAGTGCTCGTTACTACATATGCTATGTTCGTTTAAAAGTTCTCAGTGCATTTTCATACTGAAGCAGTATATGATAAATATTGTGAATTGTACTTTACACCAAAACCCTGGGAGTACAAGTTGTTTTGCTTTATTTACCATTTTCTGCACTGATTGTGTTCTAATGCTTGTAGACCGTGTTTACTGTATAGTGTATATGTCCACTTATAAACACAGACGTGACTATAGCTCATTGCTTTAAACTGTTCTACAGATAACAACTTCGACCTGCCTGACAGGACATTCCACTCAATCCACACGACGTGGCGCCTGACGAGTACAGATTCCACCACTGATGTCAAAGAGCTCATCCCAGAGTTCTTTTTTCTTCCAGAGTTCCTAATAAATATAGAAGGTAGGTTTTGTATATTTACTTACATTCACAATTATTTTTTTTTTATTTTTTTTTTTGATTTCATGTTGTCAATGTTTGTTTATTATTGTAAGAAAGATTTTGATTTATGTATTAAACATTGTTTTCCTTCAGATGCTTTGATGTGTTCCGAAGTGAAATTTCCATTTGTGTTAAACTTTTGAGATTAAAGTTAGTGTTAATTATTAGAAACTCGAAAATTTAGCAAATGCGAAATAACTGTGATTAAGTGTTATAATTCATACTATGCACGGTAAAATACTAAATTGTCATATTTCAGCTATATATACGAAAAACTTGTGTATATTTACAAAATCATTTGTATTTCCATTTACTGCGTAAATTTTTAAGTAAAGGCAATATTAGTCTTCATTTCTTGAGTATAAAACTTGGTAAAAGACAATTCTTTACAGAAACAAGGGATGTTTTTTAATCTATGTAGAATGAAATTTAAATTATTTTTTTTACTTCAAAGATATGATCAATGTGCACTTCATTCAAGATAAAATGGCTCGCCACATTCCTGCAACCCCATCACTCGCAGTATGTTTTGATCAAACGATTCGTACTGTAAAGTCACCTGGCCTCACCAGCCATGTTTTCCTCCTTTTTCTTTTTAATTTTGATGTTGTTTGCTCGACCCCAGTGTAGTCTAACACTGACCACAATGCCGGCCCACACATAAGAGCCCCCAACTCACTAAGGCAGCAACCAGTCACTTTGGTTTAATTTGATATTGTGTGCAGTGTGAAGTGAAGCCCCACATTTCATAAGTTGCCTGGTCAAAGTGATAAGTCTGTCCGGCTTTCTGAGTGTAAGTGCATCGTTTGTTCGTCAAGATTTTATCTTAATTAAATTTTTTTCCTTATTTATTGAGGTATAATTTCTAACATCAAGATCTGTGGATGAACTTTAGTCCTGCAAGGCTATAGAATGCCATCCTGATGCAAGAAGCTGTCAATCTTAAAACATATTTTTTTGTAACTAATCAATAATTACTGCGGTAGGCTACATAGGGCTAGTGTTAGCTTAATTTCCATAATTAGTAACTTATTGATATTGATCAGTCAATTTTGTCGTTGAGAGTTCAGACTAGTCTAATTTTGTTCAGCAATGTATTTCATGAACTTTATCTAAATAACTTATTGATGTAATTTAAAGGCCATAGGGCGAATTTCACATTTTCAGTTCTGTATAAGTTTGATCTTTGTGGATGGCCTCAGGCGAGGAGCACATGAGGTTGGACAAAGGGCCTTTAATTCTGGGAATCGCCCGTTGCTAAGTTTCCGGCGATGGCCGCAATGTATCACTCAGCCAGTAACACCTTTGGTAGATAGTATAATTTTATGTCAAAATGTTACTTTTTAACGTAATCTAGAAATTTATGTATTAAGTATGTATTGCCAAGAGTCGTATATTTTTAATTGAGAGTTCTGAGCCACTTGTGTACGGCGTAGTAATTAAAAGAGTTCCGAAGGGATATGTGCGCTGGGTAAGAGGCTATGACACCCTTGGTCAGCCGCGCATGCCCTGGGCTCTCCCCAGTTCTGCTTGACCCGAGGTGAGATGGGCTGGCCTGGGTGAACTACATGATGGCCAGGGCCGTGTGCATAAGATGAATTAGCTTCATAGTTCATTACTTACATTTTTTTTTTATTTCTATCAGTTCTCGGCATGATGGAAGTCGCGGTAATTATTTGATTGGCACAGTAATTTCAGGTACGAGTTTACCTAGGTGTTTGGCCGTGATGTACGCGGGCCTGAAGAAACTTTTTTATTTGTAACGCTTGCAAATGGACTAAGTTATAATATTTCTGTTAGCAGTCCACCGAAGGAGCGTGTCTTTTTTTGTTTGTTTTTGTTTGCTTGCAATGCCAAGTGACTTTGCGCCGATGTAAATGTGCCATTCATATGAAATCTGATTTATTTAATTTCCGTGCTCTTGCACGCCTTCGTACCCGTGAAATACCCTGAGATGAGAGTTCTCTCTCTACCGCACATGATGCCGTGGAAGTTTGAATAGACAGTCTGAAAACATTTTGTGTGTGGGAATTTGGGGCTTAAGTACCCCCGCAGTACTTCTTACCACTGCCATGATTTGTACATATCTGCGTGTTACAGTCATGCTTATACAGTGCTTTTCCTATATCCATGACATATTTACTGTGTTGTTGTTGTGTTGAATATTTCCGATTCCAATTCTATTCCATGTCTAACAAGCAAGTTAAAGTACAGTTCTTTCTTAAGTGATGCGACTTGGTAAAGTTTCTATTTATAACTGTGGAAATGCTTTGTAACACGTGTCATCACTGAAAAAAAAATAGATGTTCTGGATAAGCATGTCGAATCAGTGAAAAACTTGCAGTGGAAATAGGATGGATGTCCAAGCGCCAAACAATAATAAAAAATGTATGATTCATGAAAAATGTTTTTGTTCTGTAATAGTTACCTAGGAACTGTTTATGAAAATAATTTTTACATATATTTTTATTTTATTTCTTGTTCCGTAAACTAGATTTAAGAAAACCTTAATTTATTTGTAAATAATTTTTTTTATAAAAGTGATATAAAATGCTTTGTTTCATTTTCTAAATATGAAATGTCACATTTGAAAATATTAATTTTCTGGACCTCTATTAACTATGAAAGGTGTAGGTTTTCCTGACAACATAAAAGTGAGCTACAATTTACATTGTACATAGTGACATTTGAATTCCACCTACAAAAGGTGTGTTTATTTTTTAGTAAAAAGCAGTTTTATTTTTCCCTAAAAGTGATGTTATTTTTTACTAAAAGCGGTGTTATTTTTTTCACACAGTGATGCAGTTTAAAGTATTCCAGAAACTGAAATATCTGTCTTGGGCTAAAGTTTAGATCGTAATAGATATTTATATTACATACGTTTATTATACATATTTGTATTTAAACTCAAGCAGCACTGCCCAAACAGATTTTTTACAATCATATTGCACCGTAATTTGTTAAGATCAACTCCCGGTAATTTGCACAAAAAAAAAATTGTACGCTTTACTCATGTTAAAATGTTCAATTGAAGAGTATTTTAAAATACATATGGTAGCGTACTGCAAATTTTAATTTCAAATTAAAAAATTGCCATTGTTGCCAAGTTTTCTTGCTTTAAATTCATTCCCTTGTCAGGAAGTACATTGCTGTACTGTGAAAGAAATCGTTCAGAATCTACATTTCCGCACAAACTCCACACTGCTTCATGACACTTGTCTGCAAACGCAGGCTGAGAAAGTTTCACGACATTCAGTGCTTATACAATGTCAACACTACTGTTCATCAACTGTTGGTTAATGACTGCCTTCAATTCAGAGAAATCAGAAACCAACTTCTGTCTATCCATTTCCTTAAGATCAGGCACCTTAATTAGCTTAGTCAGTAAAAGTGGACTCGCATCTGTTACCAGTACAGTAAAACGTCTTTATAATGGCCCATTTTATACCGACCACCTGTCTATAACAACCAGTTTTTGGGAAAACGTGATTTTTAAATTTTTTTTGTTTCAAATTTCAAGGAAATTGACAAAAAATTGGTTTTTGTGTGCCGTGTTGCTTTTCTAGTGGCAAAAACTGTGCTCCACACAGCAAGCGGTAACTCATCCTTCCCCTCTCGTGCCGTAATGGTACTCTTATCTTCACGTGAATACCTCGCACGCTCGGCATTCCACACCTTTGTTCACGTGCCAGTGTTCTCTCTGTTGCTGCTAGATGCGATACACACTCTCTGTTTGTTCTATTATAATGACTTTATTGCGCGACTTTTGGATATCTCTTGTTTTTTTATGATTTATGACGACTTATTAAGCTTTGATTTTCACAATTTCAATTTGGTAATTTATTTGGTTTGAGTTTGTGAACGATTATTGACGACCCACGCAGTTCTTTTGGCTTTCGATTTGGTTATGATTATTAGGCTTGATTCTGTAAATGATTGTTGACAACCTGTACATAACACTTCATACGGACTTTCGATATTTCCATAATGAGTGGAAAGGGAGTAGGAGTCGGCTTGTCGCTTCTGAAGAAGTATGAAATAATCAAGGAAGTGGAATCGACACAGAAGCCGAAGTCAGAGATTGCGGCTGATTTCGGCATCCCGAAATCAACATTGTTTACGATCTGAAAAATGATGGACGAGATCGTAAATAGAGAGCAGAAGGAAGGACGCAATGCAAATGTAAAAAAACTAAGTTGTACGATGCACGACAATTTGGAGGAAGCTGTGCTGGAAACGTGCCTGTAAGCGGAGGACTTTTTTAAAAAATAGGACACAGTTGTCCGCCCCTTTAATGTGTCAGACTTTCTTTTATTTTGTGTTTGTTTAGTGTCCCTTCAACGCAGTGATAATAGTAAACAAATGATCTGCCTAATTTATCACGTTGGGCATTATATCTGGTAAGTTTTTTACTACTGTACTTGTAATTTTTGATGATTTTATTTTCCTTGTGTACTCTTTAATAAATTTAAACGTTTGCTTGTACAACCGCTACGACTATGCTGTTAACTAATTATTAGTACACTTTTAGTAGAGTGTGGGCCATGTCGCTACATTTTCTTTGTCCTGAATAAAATATTTTACACATTGACATGTAACTTTAATAATAACTGAGCGATAACATTACGTCATAGTGCACGCCCGCAATTATCTTTCAGTCTGTCTCAAGGCAGAGCAGGTTGAGGCGCTGAAGAGGACAGCTGCTGTGGCTGTGGTATTGATCGGTGCATGCGCGCACTGCCATCTACGGCACTCACCTCTCCCCCCCCCCCCCATATCATAGTCTATCCTCCCGGCTAGACGAGCGGCTGGCCGATAACAAGCAAGCTGTGACACGGCGTAAAAGAAAAGCCCCGAGAGTAGAATACACTATCTCCTTTTTTCTAAAAGACACCTGGTCAAAAATTTTGTTTATAGCTAAGTTTAAATGTAAGGTTTATTATTGCTTAAGATGACAGATCATGGACTTAATGCAAAAACTGCCTATTTTGACATATAGAGGTTCCAAATCGGTCTGAAATCTTATAGCGACCCTAATCTCGGGAAACCATGAGGAGTCGTTTTAAAGAAGTTTTACTGTATATTTTTTGGGTCCAATATAGAGAGAGCTTCAAAGTTTTTCGCTTTCTACATGTTTAGAACAGATATCTTTCCTTTCCCAGTAGACGGTAGTATTGCAGTGGCTGACACAATGTCCTCTCGTCTCTTGCGTACAATCCATGGGAATTCATTTTCACATATATTGGCTGTAGCTGGGTGTTTCGGCATAGTTATCAAGGTGTCGCTCAGCCTTCGGCTTGATTTGTACAGTTACTAAAATCCACAGGAATAACCACGTTTGTAAACACACTTGAAAGCCCGATGTACTGAATTAAACAATTCATTGTACACCATAGAGCAGTAGGTTTGTACGATGACAACACTCGGCGATATAAATGCAAAACTAATTGTACTCAACATCAGCGTACCTAGTGGGGTTATTGGTTATCTATGATGTTATTATGCCGTTTTACGAAAGTTTGTTTACGTTCGGTGTAGTCGTTGATCACACTGACATATTTAAGTGAAAAACAATTTTATTTAAACAAAAAATGTAAAAAAGGTTTTATGATGTAAAAACTGCATATTTCACGTAAAAAATCGCGTTATCGCAAATGCGAAATTTGCATGTCCCTACTTATAGTATATTAAATGTAGCCTAAATTTAGAACTCAATTTAAAAAAAATGACCTTGCACTAAGAGAGTCTTTACAGATGAGAAGAACCATATATTAACCCACTGACCACTTTTTTTAATCTGTAAAATATTGAGTATTATACGTGTAGTGTATGTACATAATTTTGAAAATTATAAATATAAAGTAGCTTCTGTAACACTTTCATTTTCATGCCTCATATTTCCTCTCATTTTTAAAATTATTTTTGTTAACACATAGTTTTTAACTTTCTTGGAAAAATCTATTTGTATGCGTAGTATACCACTTTATACAGCAAAATCTTAAAGCTTTACGAACAGAATATTTACAACTTCCCAGTGTACTGTGGCCCAGGCCCTGACCCCAGATTAATTTTTAGTTTTTACATGTTTATTTTACAATATGTATGTTTAAATTTTATTTGTCATTTAGATTGTAGGCCTCATGGTCATTCCAACAATGGTGTCTGAGAAATTTGTTTAGAATAGTTTATTAAGAACATTATTTGTCAAATGCCAGCACGTCAGTGGAAATTAATTTGTATTTAAAATAATTAATTTGACTAACTGTGACCTAATTCTTCTTAAAATAAGTGACATTTATTTTGGTAATTAGAAATTACTCATTTAACAGTAAGAATAACAGTTTGCTTATTTATGTTCATATTTATTTAAAATTTAAATAATTCTGTTTATATACAGTAAATTTTCAATATGTACTTTATGCTTAAATTGTTTGCATTTGAATTTAACAAAATTGTGTGTGCTCATTGTTAAAGCTTGGAGTGTGAAAGGACAGAGATATCAATCTAAATTTAGTGTTTCCAAGAAAAGTTACTATATTTCAGTGCAAAACCGGCCTATAAACATGAACGTTAAGAGTTTACCGCCATATTTGGTTGCAACCAATAAGATCACAGACTGTTGCTGATTGGCCGCGTCAAATTAAAATTTAATGTTTCTTGCACCTAATAATAAATATATTTGTATATGATTGATTTGGAAACTAAAATGTGGAGATGTCACGAATTCAAAATGTTTTTTTAGTTATGTAAATACTAAAAACTTAATATTTTTAATTGTTTCCTGTAATGGCCGCGGGGCAGCACCACTGAGGAGCAACGTGGGTAGCTTGTGCGTGAAGGCAGAGGAGTTTTTGGCAAATTGTAGCCCGAGACGGTTGTGTGTTCAAGATGGCGTGAGCAGAGACGGTCGTACAGGAGTGACGTGATGATGGAGGTAGAACCGATAGGGTTCTGCGACTTTAGTATTGACTTTCATATTTTCTCTTTGTTTAAGTGATTTGTGAATTTTGGATTTTTTGTTTATGTTTAAGAGAAACTGATAAATTCGGTGATCACCGGTATATAGTTTGTAAAATTTTATTTTTTCTTTCGTTTGCTCAAAAGGGTGCATCCCTGCAGTCTGAGTTTAAGCAATGTATAAATTTGGAACATAATTTCATGTAATAAACCCCAAAACTTTGTGAAAGTTCTGCCGATTTATTCCTTGTCTCGTGCTACGTTGGTAGAACCCACGCCCTTTGTGTTGATGTCGCTGAGCTAGTCGTGGACGTGCAGCAGTCGTTGACGTACAGCAGTGCGACTCGCTACATTTTTGTCTGCCCAAAATGTGACCTGTCACACCAGGCACAGTTTGTACCTGAACTTTGTGCATGCATAGTACAGAAACATGATACACAGCTTATATATAATTTAGTAAAGTAAGAAATTATGAAATAAATTTCACACTAAATTCTGTTTAAAATTAGCCTTGGTTTGCAGTTATTATTTGATAGGGACTTATTTCCCCCCACCCCATCATAAAATTTTTAACTACAGTATTTGTTTTCTGCAAATGCCTCTATACGGCCCCTGATTTTCATAGTGTTTTCGGATACATAAGTACATACTGTAATTATCAAAATACAGCATGTATTAATTTTTATGTGCACCCAGGTGTTGTCTTATCAAACGTATATTTCAAAACTGTAGATATAACTGGCCTTTCTCCCAAAAAATTCAGAAAACTTGTCGCCAGCTCGGCGCAGCTTAAGGTTGCTGGCCTCGCTTAACGTCCCTCGCACTGCCTTTATTACTCGCAGAACTGGGGAAAGTAATAACTTGTCTACCGCAGGTGACTACACAGGCTAGCGGGGTGGAGATCAATTCCCTGTGGGCGGACGAGAACAGTGCGTCTGAAAGAGTGGTTTCTCAGACGAAGGACCACTGATTTCCCTCCTGCTGGCAGTATATGTGAAGGAAGCCGACACTCTTCAGTAATTAGGGCAGGCTTTAAACCACTCACCTCTAGAACAGTTGGCGGAGGAGCTGCTGCTGCTTCTGCTAGGAAAGTGCAGGGGCGGGTGGCTGGGGTTCCGTCCAAACCTCGTTTATTAATTGCTGGCCCCTCTGCTGTAGCAGCGGCGCCTTCTCGGGGGATTCAATAGGGCTGACGAGTGCTGGGATTAGTTTCTGTATAGTTCTCAAAATCTGGCTGAACCTATGTGGCGCACGAGGGTGCTTGATAGCCCTGGTTTGGTGACATACTCTGTAGGAGTGGCAGAGAGAAGTTATGGACGGGTCTGACCCTGGTCCCTTAATCAGTGAAGATAGCAAGACTGGTTGGGCACAACCTGATTGAGTAGGCAGCGCTGCTGAGCGGCCTTATGCTTACACCCTTCTAAAGCTATTCCCTCCTCTGAGGATATGTGAAGCTCAAGAAGGTTATCACACGTGCTACAATGATAAGCTGATATTTGATTTCACTTGATGTATTGTATCCACCAAAGCTGTTGCAGTTCACAATTTACAAGAGTCACTGGTTCACAGGGCTATTAATTTACAATATTACATGAGTCACCGATTCAATAATTAAATATACAAGACTTCTAATTCTCAAAACTACGCACTGCATTTACACTAGATACATGCTGGATTGCACTCTGGCTTACAACAAAACTGAGCTAACTACACTAGTTAGTACAAAGAGCCCCGCGTTTCCTGTTTCCGACTTCCACTTCCGGCAGCTGCATACCACGCGGTGGCTGTGACTACTTTAATCGGGTGCATTCAGAAATCTGCGTGCAATTTCTATGGGGCACCTTGGTTCTCCCTTGCTCTAGGTGAGAGTAAAGGTACAGGTAGGATGGGCGGGCTTTGGTGGCTAGTACAAACCGCAACCCTGGGTTAGGAGAGGCTGGAGTACTTCGGTAGCTAGTACAAACCACAACCCTTAAGGTAGAGGAGGGGGGTACCTAGACTGTGCTCGGGAGACCCAAGTCCTAGACTGTTGAAGCTAATGGCGAGAGCTCACCCCTTTTATACCTGTCCAGCAGGCGAAGTACCTATTGGTGAGTGCTGGGGTGCCATGGAGGGGGGTGGCAAAGGCTCTCTGCTGATAAACAGGCTGGCCACCCCGACACTCTTAACTTACCTGCCACAAACACTCTCCTACTTATGCGCATCGTGTTGCCGTGAAAATAATAAAGAAATAAAATACATTTAAATACAAACATATTCACTTCATATTTACAGACATATATTTGACATTGAAAAGACGGCAGTTGTCTTTGTTTACTAGTCCTGGACCGTGATTATTACCAGAGTCCATGCGGCCATTTTATCTCTGCTTCGCACATATTTATTTTTCAGGGCAGATAAGACACAGACATCATATATAACATAGATAAAACTCTTATCGGCAAAACATGCTTTTAAGATAGGGGTGGGAGAAGATAACAAGTTAGGGCTACCCTTTCTATTGGGAGGCGAGCTTAAAGAAATATATAAAGACGCGACGGTGATGTGTCAAACTAAGCTCCTGAGTGCCTTCTTGTGTGTGCAGAGTCTGTTTTTTTTTTTTTGCAGGACGCTAAATGAAAGGGTATTATTAAAATAATAATTTCCACAGATAGGTAGAAACTTCAAACCAAATGTAGCATTTTTTTACCCATGTACCACCTGCACATTTTTTCTCAAACAAAACTGAAAATTGGGTGTGCAAGTAACATACGGAAGTCAAAGGTTACGGGCAAGTAGGGCTTTAAAAAATAGGGTTTATCGTACTTTACAGACCGCCGGAAGGATTTATAACAACGGAAAAAAAAGTGTGAAACTCTTCAGTACATATCAGGTAGCCCGTAAGCAGTAAATACGCAATGGCAGCATTACTGTCAGCCTAGAGAGCGGCAATTTGTCTACGGCTGCCGGCCATTTGCCCCGCTGGAACGTGCTGAGTTTGCGGCACTCCGGACCTTGCCAAGCCAGCGTGCACCTAGATCTTTTATCTCTCTCGCTAGGTCCACTAAGCGAGCATCTAGGCATGTGCAGCGCAGTGCGAAGAACTAGACTGATTCATTGCTCCTCTAGTTAGAGCCACAGTACTGAATTCTACAACTGCCAACAGAGTGCAGTACATTCTGCTGCTGCTATGGATCATGTGCGTTCTGTGCAGCAGCACGTCTGCCAGTCTTGAGCTTTCACCATATCTGCTTTCAACATATCAAACAGTGCTTTATTTATACTCTTGGGGCATAATTTAATTCTTAAAATGTTCAGCCATGGATTTAATTCACGCAATATATAAATGTTATTTAATTGCATTTTTGAACCTTAGATAATTAAGTTAGAACTGTATAGTAAAAAAAAAATTTTTTTTGAGAATATGTTAAAAATTTAGGTGCTGGTCTTTCACGAGGGTGGTAGATACATAGGTAAATGCGGGATACATCATAATGGTAGCTACAACCTCCTATTGTCACCAAAACAAATTTTAATACACTGGTTTACACCTATAAGGCATGCATAAGTAGCCAGCCCAACGCCCATATGAAATTAATTTACCAGAGCAAGTAGGAAAAAAGCATATGTATTTATTCATGTTATTGTTTGACAGTAGATCATCGATTTAAGGAACTTGAGAAAACTAAAACAGGGAAATAACAATTGGGTATTAGGAACTTTAAAAAAATTAAACAAAATTAATGGAAAAATTAAGACAATTTAATAAAATGGTATATAAATCGTAATGTAAAATTTTTAAAACTACTTTTGCTAGCCGCAGTACATACTCATTTGTGGTTCTACAAACTATTTAATCAGTTTTCGATGCAAAATCTTTTTAGACATTCCACAAACGTTTTTGAAATTTTGTTGAAGGAGCAGGAGAAAGACTAAAGATAGAAGTCACATGATGTGTTTTATCACTCGCTACATGTTAATGGATCACACGCAGCCTAACTCACTAGGTGAATACTCTACATGCACTCCATTAAAAGTATGTTTTTTTTTGCCTAATTTTTTCTTTCGCAACTGTGGCTTACCAATTGATGGTAACTGCCGTATGTTATCGTTGTTTGCAAAAAGACTAAAAAATTACCTTAAATTTCGATGAATTATTCTCTCTCAGGATTTAAAATTTTTTGGGGTCTAAGGATTTAAAAATATAAAGTTGGATTTATAGAAACATCAATTTAGAATAAACATTTTTGGACCCCACCCCCCTCCCCCCGACAAGTTTTGTTAAATTGGGGTTCTACTGTAATTTTGTTCTGTACTCTGTATGTATTGCAGTGTGAAAGTTAAATTATCTCTTTAGAGTCTATTACCGGTACTAAGCAAAGTAGGTTCCCAGGTATGAATATTGGTGAATTCAGTTTTTGTTTAAGCAGTGTTTTTTCAGCCAGAGCCATATGTATTATTCATCTGTGTTTCACGTGTGTAACATATTTAAACAGTTGTGTTTCAGAGTTGTATTTCTTGTTTCCACAGAGTTCAACTTTGGTGTTCGCCAGAATGGCATACGTGTAAATAATGTGGATTTGCCACTATGGTGTGGTAACAACGCACGCTTGTTCGTGCTTATCCATCGGCAGGCACTGGAGTCTGACTATGTCCGTGAGAACTTGCCACACTGGATAGACCTTGTATTCGGCTACAAGCAGATGGGCAAGGCTGCTGTTGAAGCTATTAATGTTTTCCACCCAGCGGTACGTATATTCACAATTATGATGTCTGCTGATTGTTGTGCATGAACTGTCAGAGCCTTACAAGGTAACAGTACCTTTTTGACTTAGTGTGATGTGCCATGTTTATTATTACCTACATACTGTAATTGTTGCACAGTCATTTTTAAGTACATATCAAAATCTTACCAGTCTTCCATTGGGGCACCATTTAAAGTTCAGAAGTCAGTTACAAAAATTTGTGACTGTAACAATCCATCTGCTGTGCGTTATGTGCATGTACTACATTTTGTTATTAGGTACATTAGAACCCTGTTATAATGTTTCTCACGGAACCTGAAAAATGTTTACATTATAAATGGTAAAACATTATACCTAAGAGGGTAATTTCCTACTACAAAACAGTTTTAGGGACCAAACAAAAGTGGCATTATAACCAGGAAAACTTTATAAGTGGGAACACTATAGGAGGGTTCTACTGTGTACAGTATTACCCTTTTATAACACTTCTACAAAAAACATATTTTTCATATGTCACATTACTATTCGTCGTCCCACCATTTTTCATCAATTATAATGCATTGAATTCCTGCCTATTTCAGTGCAGTATTTTTCATTATCTGCGTGTAATGTTAATTTTTGTCAAATGATAACCATATCTGTAGCAATTATTTTTTTCAAGCTAAAGAAAGCAATAGATAACAGTTTTGGGTTAGGAAAAGTATGTTAGGTGTGTGTTACAGTGATATTACGTACTGTGTTATGATCCTGATGATGATAATGATCATGAATCACAGGATACAATTGCGAGAATCACTTTTATATGTACAGTTTTTCTTTAGTAAAATGATTGATTCATGCACATTAAGTTTTCTTTAATATAACACTATTTTATTTATTTAGGAAGCAAGTTTCGTGAATGATTTTCTGTTTCAGACATATTATGGCTTTGACCTGGAGACAATTAAGGACCCCTTGGAGCGAACTGCTTGGGAAACCATGGTGCGCACTTACGGACAGACACCACGACAGTTGTTCCGCTCCCAGCATCCTATGGTCATTCAGTCTCTTTCAACCAGGGCGCCAATGTTCATAGTGGTGAGTGAGATTCGTCCCTCATATTACTGTATATACAGGGTGTTCCTAAAGGTTACCGACAAACTGAAACCACGGGTCGGGGGCACTACGCAGATTCAGAAAAATATAGGAACCTTGGATCTCCGATGCATTGTTTTCAAACTACAGCCTAAATACTGTAGCCAATAAGACTTGAGCGCGCGAACTCTGACTCGTGCTGCGAGAAGCGTTGTTGCCAGATCGTCGATATCTACTGTGATCATAGCTGGTTTAATTAGGGAAAGGCGAACCAAGTGTGAAGTCACTGCAGACAGCCGAAGCTTTAACTACTGTTCGTGGCATGGTGAAAGTGGTCCACTCCTGGTCCGCAGACCTCGGTTCGAATAACAAACAAGACACCTTGTTGTGAATTTAGTATTACTGACTGGCTATGTTTAAAATCAGCCTCAGAAATAATAATCTGTTAAACACGCATGTTTGATGTAAGTGTTCAAAAGCTACCTTGTTTCCTTCTCCTATAAAAATAATACAACGAGAAAATGAAACCTCTTCCTCATAATCGCCACAGCTGCATTATTGTGTATTCGTTAAATAAAAAAAAAGAAAGGGGGTTTTGAGGTAGAGGAGACTGCATGACTTAAAAATGTTAATGTGGACAATGTCTTTTATGTTGAGGAAACAAAATTCTATTTAGCCTTATTATGTAAGAGGTTTGCGAAGTTTATTGTCTCAATACATTGTTTTCGTTATTAAGAATTGTTTGTTTAGATAAAAAAAGTCAATTAGCTTCAAAACTGGTAGGTTTGTTGTAGTTCGAACTCAAATTAGATTGAAAGACGTTTTCTGTTTCAATTCTTTTGCTATCCACTGCTAGTCGTAAGAAAATCGATTCATAGGTAGGCTGTGTACACGTAAAGAGAAATGAGTTCGAAATTTTCCACAACATAATACGTTTCTGCGAATAAGTATGTCAATACGTAACACGTTTGGTGGTATGTTACTATCACATTCACAGCCAAGTCAAACAATACACTTTCCACCAAAATAACTTGTTTCAAAAACCAACATAGCTACACGAGCAACAATTGTTTGTGTTTACGAACAAGGTGTTTCAAGAAAGAAGTTTCGCACCGAAGCTTATAAGAGTAAAGAAAAAGAACAGTTTCGCAGTAGTAAACATAAAGAAACATTACAGTTGCACAGTAGTAAACAAAATACTGCAGACAAAGGTTTCGTAACGTAGAGCTTGTAACTAGTGCAGAACAAACAAAATAACAATATTTGGAGTGATCTCATGTCAAATGTTTCACAAAAAGTTTTCAATGTGACGACCTTGACGTTCAATGCAAATTTTGCACCTGCGGATGAAATTTTCTCTCATCAGTGCAAATATCCCAGGATCGTTTTGAACGACGTCAAAGGCAGCTACTATCCGCGCTTTCAACTCTTCCTCGCTGTCCACTGGGGTTTCATAGACGAGGGTTTTGATGTATCCCCACAATTGGTGTGAGGTCGGGAGAACGAGCGGGCCACTCAACCGGACCCCCTCGTCCAATCCAGCGGCCTGGATAGGCGTTGTTAAGGTGTGTTCGGACGTTGATACCAAAATGAGCAGGTGCGCCATCGTGTTGCAGCCACATCCCATCGAGTACGTCAATTTGAGCAAGAGGCACATGCTCATCCAACAGATCCAGAAGTACTTCTACAAGAAATATTTCGTAAGCAAGTGCGTTTAGTCTCGGCAGAAGCAAGTACGGCCCTATTAAACAATCTCCGACAATACCGGCCCACACGTTGACAGAAAACATTTGTTGATGCTGATTCACAAAAGTCGCATTGGGGTTTTCCACGTCCCAAATGTGACTGTTGTGGCAGTTAAAGAAACCATCTCTGTTAAAGCATGCTTTGTCACTAAACAACACTTTCTTTACAAAGTCGGGGTCCAACTCCAGACGTTGCAGTGCCCACTGTGTAAATGTCACTCTACGTGGAAAATCTTCTGGTAACAAGCTGTGGACCTTGAGCA
>PNEQ01122512.1:0-11916 GCA_003012365.1 Medauroidea extradentata
ATACACAAAATTTAAATGTTGCAGTATGTTTACTAATTTTGAGTTTTTCATCATATTGCTTTCGTTGGCATTATTTTCTGTGTGTTCTAAAACCCTAGGATAACTCATCCCCCTACAGCCCTTGAGCAAACATTTCTGTTATCAAAATATACACTAAAGGAAAGTAGGCTGATTAGTTCTGTATAGATCTACTTGTTATCTCTTAGGAACTGAATGAAAATAAGTTCAATAATTATTTTAAATATGTTTAAATAAATATTCTTAATCATCAAGATCTGGAACATCTCATAACGTTTAAGAATTATTGAACAATACGCGAAAACACATTTTTGGCTATTTCATCTCATGGAAATTGAAATAAAAATACTCTGAAACAGTTTTTCATAAATTTGAAGCTATCCTTTAGCGACAAATTTACTTGGAATTTTTTAGTTTTATTAATAGTATTACAGTATTTGCATTTTTTTTAAATCATGGAGGGACTCAGTACATACTTTAATACATTACGCAACACACTTAAAAGTATGGAATATATGTGTCGTGATAAACTTAACCGTATTATAAACAAATGCGCCTTGTAATTGGTCTAAATATTTCAAGAGTTGCACTTACATTGTAAATGCATTTCAAGTGCTTTGAAGGAATGGTTGACTTGCAATCAGTATCGCGCGTGTTTATACCATGTATAATTTTAGATAATTGTATCGTATTTACTGCGCGATATCTTATCTGTGTTCTACGTCACACTTGTTTGGCGTGCACGACTTTCATACCCAGTCTGATCCCTGTGTACTGCTTGTCCGCAGGTGGCGTGGTTCAGAGCTGTGCACTAGAAGTCAGTGAAGTAACAGTTCGACATGATATTGTTGAAGGTGTTGGTGTTGTGCTGCAGCATACTTACACTCGCTACGGCTGAAGACCAAGAGTTCTGCACGGCGGGAGATGGTGTTGACGAAGCCTCCTGGTAAGTACACGTCGTGTACCAAAGATCAACACGGGTCGTGTTCACAGTTTTAAAACACACTACGTTACAATTAAAAATAACCTGGAGATTATGTTCATTTGTCTTATTAATATAATGTTGTACATAACGTTCAGCTCATCTATTCATGCAAATCTGTGGCCTAAAGAGTATAATGATATACAAATACCATGAAATGAAACTGCTGTATTTTAAATGTTTCTGCTCGCGAACCTTACAAATTTGGTTTTTTTGTGTGAATTTTCATTTTAAAATAAAAAAATTCTTTCGTGCTTTAAAAGCGTTGATAAATTATCTAAGCATTAATTATATGTACGTACTTACCGAGCGTGGTGGAGCAGTGGTCAAACAAACACTCGCCTCGCACTCGGGAGGTCCCAGGTTCGACCCTAGCTCCGGCTATCCTGATTTCGGTTTTCCAGAGTTTTCCGAAATCACTCCAGGTGAATGCTGCGATGGTTCCTTTAACAGGCCCAACTGTGTTTTTAATTAACTTTATGTCTTTACAGTTACTTGTAATCTTTGTATGAAGAGAGTTCAATTTTCGTATTTTGGCACAATGGGCACAAGTGGAATAGCTTCGTTAAAAAAAAGTATTTTCCGCACATTACAAGGAATTTGAAGAGCAAGGCAGGCGGAACCCTTAAGTTCAGTTGTCACTTTGATCATAAACGTGTTCGACTTATTAGAAGAGAAGGGAAAAACTAACTGAAATACTACAGACGGCCGTGATCGTAAATCACTTACAACTTTGTATATCAGAAGTATAATTTTGTAAGACATTCATGTCCATATAATTTTCTAACAGCACGCACTGAATTAGATCTTGCAGAAAGAAAATAAGTGTCCGTTGGTGTGTGTTACTAGCTATTTCCAAAATATAAATTAAATTCTTATAATTTGAATACTACACATTAAGCAGGGAATACCAATGAAATGCAACTAAGTAAAGTCTTAATGTGCATAATATACATTCATGTCATAACTGCGCTGTGAAAATAATTTGAGCGAACATCCAGTGATGTTGGTCGAATTGAGATCACGATTGTCAAAATGCATAAAAATCTTGTTAAACTCATTAAGACGCACCATCTATTGCAGAGATACAACCAGTTATACCAACTTAATACAACTGATTAAAGAGTTCGAGAAATCTGTATTTGATATAATTGTTGTCCTAAAGGTTCGCCCCAGTCCCCAAACAAATGAAAACCTCTAAAACATAGTTCGGGCGTCTAAGATTCTTTCTGTTAATCGCGTTAGCTTCGTTCACAAAATGGTGAGGTAGTGAAATAAAGCGTTTTGTATTTTGGGAAATGCGAAAATATTTATTGCTTCCGTGCAACGTTTGTTCCGATAGCACTCACATGGAACCACCAGGTTACCAGACCAATCTGCGGTGATACTGTCAGTTCCAGGGACCGCGATGGCGCAGGTCTTAGAGTACTCACCTGCCACTTAGGCGATCCGGGTTCAATTCCCGGCTGGGTCGGCACTCAGATTTTTTCATGTGGGAATTGTGCCCGCGTTTTTCGCGGGATCTCCCGTTTCCTCCGCCCTTTCATTATGGCGCTGTTCATTCTCACAATTCACTTAAGACGTAGATATTAATTGCTGACAAAAATCTCTTGACTGTTAGTTCCAGGGAACAACATGGCTGAGCAAAAGTTAGAGCTGAGGGCGACCAGGTGTTTCTAATAGAACACTAGAGAGACTGAGTGCAAGTCAGGCGCATAGCACACGAAAATCGTGGAATAGAACAAAGAAAGATCTTAGAAAAACTTCAGCCGATTGTTTGGAATATTTTGCGACGACGGTTGTATCTTAAACCGTGCCGCTTACAGATGTTGCGATAATTTCATCCAGAAAATTGACGCTTACCGTAGATAAATACATGAATATGTGCAGGAAAGCGAATTTTACTTACGTCTGTTGCTCTGAGACGAAACGACATTTTCTCAGACTGGAAAGTTGAACAGCCACGCTAACAGATTATTAGAAACAGAACCACAACATAGGTTCATGGCAACTATTAAGGGATTCATGACAACTTAATGTCTTAAGCGCGGTTTCAAGAAGGTTGAAGGGCTCTTTATTTCTATGCTAATCCAGCGGCGGGTATTTTTGGTGGGCGCACGTTGGAATTCATTTCCACAAATAAGAAATCGTGCGCACGTCCCTATTTGAACAATGAACTCCCACACAACACCGCTGGATTGGACGCTAGGACCGGTATAAATTGAACTTGTTAAAATGACTCCCTCGAACTTATGAGCTTACGCGGTGCGATTTATTTCTTTTGGAGCGAATTGACTACCAACTGGACGAGTGATGTGTTAAGAGGTACACAGATCCAACATTTTCGAAGATTTTGGAGAATTTGTGGTAGTTTTTATGTATCACACAATATCTGACAAATAAATTTTGTAGTGGACACAAGAACCCGATTTATCATGTGTAATTGTCCTGTGCTGATTCAACACACACAGCCAATACACAGAGAACCAATTTTATTGTAGGTGTAACGAAATAATCGGAAATAAAGCCGAACCAATTATTTCCTTACATTTTTCTAATTTACATTACCGTTGTTAGTTTCGGCAGGTATTATGATCGTAATTATTTTTTCGAAATCGCCGTTTAAGATGGAGATTTTAATGATTATTGCTGACTAGATGCGTGCGGGTTTCAGTGAGCATCACATAACAGTGCGATTGTTGGTTTATGTTGTTGACAGTCGTGGTCCCTCGAAGATAGACCTGTACTACGTACCGGGCAGCCCGCCTTGTAGCTCTGTGTTGCTGGCGGCCAAGGCTGTTGGTGTCGACCTCAACTTGAAGTTCACCGACCTTGGAGCCGGGGAGCACCTCAAACCAGAGTTCCTCAAGGTACTGTCACTACAACACGTATCTCAAACATTACCTAGAGAAGGCGCTCTCTTTCCCTTACTGTATTTTCTCGTCACTTCCAAATCATACTTTGGTTCCGCGAGATACTGAGTTATAACTAGAGCCACGATTTTGTTGCGAAAATATTTTTGCAACATGTTGTTTCAGGTCTCGCGTGCACCTCGGCAGCTCTGCTTCACGGCTATTGGCAGAGTGTCTTTGCTCAGACACGTCCCTCATTCGACTGCACCAATAACAGTGAGGCTATTGTGGCGCAATACGTCTGTGATTTGTCAGTAGAACCTCAAGACGTGTGACAGTTAAAACGTCCAATCACTGACCATGAAACAGAGTTGCGGATGTGAACATAAGGCATGGAAACCAAATGGTGCAAAAATCTTGTCGCCATAAAATCGTGGCTCTAGATTGTAAACAAGTAATTAAATTAATATCGTCGGTTTATTGCTAAATGGGCCAATATAACATTTTAAAACATGTGATATTGGCCCTCATGGCTCACTGCTTAATGTGCCAATATCACACTGCAACAAATGGCAATTCACGTATGATATGTTATAAGGCTTGGTGATAGGTAAATAGGGACTCCGTAAAAATATGTTGTTAGTGAAGTCATGTCCAGAAAGGATTAGTTAATGCATTATTTAGGCAGATTTTCCGGTTCGGTCTGGACTCTCAAATTGTGAAATTACGTGCCTTTCTCCTTTTACATTACATTCCATAATTTCTTCATTACAAAATGTAACACTGTGCAATTACATGCAACTAAATAGTGGAAAAAACTACACTTTAAAATGTGGGGAAAATAAGACCACATCAGAAAGAATCGTATTTTTTTTTGTTAAAACATTGAGCTTTCTCACGGTCACATCCAACATAAATACTTGGAATGTAATAGATAGTTCTTAAAAATCAATAGACGGAGACTTTTTTTATGTGGTTTATACTATGTTGTGATTAAAGTGAGTGATATATATTGGTCAGCGCTCAACATCGAGGACTTCAGAGCTGGTGAGGGGTGACATGAGCAGCTCTGGAATGAAGGGGCGAAGAAAACGGGAGATATACAAGAAAACCCACCCACCACCGGCACGATTCCCACATGATAAAATCCAGATACCGAAGCCACCGGGGATCGATCTCAGATCGCCTTGGTTGGAGGCGAATGGTCTGACCATTCGGCCACCGCGACCCCTAGAAGATTTGATTAAAGAGGTATTCGTAGAACTTATGCAAGTCTTTCTGGTTCAGCGGCTAGCTACTAAGTACCACATACAGCATTTAAAATTCATCGTACACTAGAAAACAACTAAACAATATTCTTTATTGGTAAGTTACAACTTGCACTTGCACAATCTTTCGCATAGGTATCCAAACTGCACGTCTGTTTTTAAAGTATACCGTACGTAATTATAATTCTTATATACAAATGGCTGAAAAGAAATGATGTGTAGGTATGTAGATGCTGGTACACCGGATCAGTAATAAGTGATTACCTGTTTTATGTTCTACCTGGTATTAATTCACATGCTTCTTCGCTCAGAAAAATTGTGGTAAATTCTGACATTTTGCTCGTAAATTACGAGTCACTTCTGGAGCTGGAATCTTGTCGTCAGTTTGTGACTTTACCCATAGGTCTGAAAAATTAAAAAAATCTAAAATACTGTTGTTTTATTATTGTTTAGCTTAGTGTTTGCTTTTTTATGCACTAGAAATTCAGGATTTTGAAATTATTAATTAGCTGATGTGATCTTTGAACGATTTTTAAATTGTAGATATATGAAACTTTAAAATAACATATTATAACTTCTTTATCAGTAAGTGAAATGTTACAAACCGTATCTGTCATCTGGATCAAACAAAAATATATTCGTAGTTTCTGTCATTAATTAATACAATCCAAGCGTTTTCTTCTAAGTATACAACTATGGATTGTTTCTTCTTGCAGATGAATCCGCAGCACAAAGTTCCAACTATAAACGACAACGGGTTTGTTCTTGGAGAAAGGTAACTGAAATTTAACATTGAGCAGTCTTAATTTAATAAGTTATTTGTAATATTAGGTCAGAGCTTCTAACCTACCGCCTGACCCGTCCAAAAGAGAGACAGTGGGTTCGAATCCCATTGTAAAACACGAGAAATCGTCATGTATCATTACTTAGTAGTTGTACTTTAAAGTTGAATGGGTGAAAAATGCTCCGAACTTATGTTCTAATGACGGCCTTTTTTTTTTTTTTTTTTTTTTTAATAAAAGTATTACTCTGTAAACACCATTAATTCTCAGTGAATTTCCGGTAGCAGTTTAATAATTAAATTTCATTGGAAATGCGTTCACCTGGCCCGCATGAGTTATTTTCCAGTATTTTGAAATATTATTCAAATAATTGGGTAAAAAATTTCCTGGCTGCGTTCCTCATGTTGAGTAGTGACAAGCTTGCAAAACTTATTTACCTAGTGTACTAGCTTGTAATACTTAAGTATTTTAGAGTTTTTTACTTAAAATATTTTGTCATTGTTTAATACGTATTTTGAATTTAACGTATATACAAGTAGAATACTAGCGTATAAAAAGGTTAAGTTTTAATAAAATAATAAAACTATAAACACGTATGTAATGGACATTCACCAATAAATTAAAATTTGTTTTCGAATATATGTCTTAAAGAAATATACATTGAACTGTTAAAAATATTTATGAATATAAATTGACATACTTTAAACATTTGGTCAAATATTATTTATTTAAATAACAATGTTTCCCCGAAAGGGAACTTTGTCAAGCGATTACCCTCTCTGCACTGAAAATAAATGCGATACATTAAATAATCCTGAGTTAGACGCCATTAGATTTGTAAAATGTCGTCTGTACACAATGAACCCCATACCAACTCAAAAATTGTCAACCATTCTTTAATATTCTGAGATAAATGACATCGGATTTAAATAACATAACACACGATATCCCTCTGGTATGCTAAACAACATTCAAGCAAACTAAGACTTGGTCTTACACGAGGATGACCATACATTCAAAAAAATTTGTAGCTTCAGAATTAGTAATGGTCTATTGCCATGTTGAAAGATGTTAAACTTCAAACTTATGGAGATATAAGATGAATTAATATTCTGCTCAACCTAACAAGTCTTAAACGGTATTCACATATATGTGACACAAACATGTGTAATTGCGCAATAGTTATTAATGTAGGCCAAAGTGCCACGGCTATAAATTTTATTCGCTTGTTAAAAGGTTGGAACCCGTGAATTCATGCAATTTTTTATAATCATAGGACATAACCTTATATCCGAATCAGTTGCAATTATACTCTTTAGACGAGGCGACATGTTTTCAGACTCGAAGGTCGAGGGGCAGCCAATATTTCTGAGTCCAGAGAAGGCACGCAGTTCTTTTACTAAGTCAGCAATGTTGCTTGGGTTGAGAGTTGGCATGTTGCGCATGTCTTGTGGAGTTCGTTGAAAAGTCCTCATGCTATTTATTCTTTATTTTTTTATTTACCATCATCCCCCCGTTGATCCCAACGGAAGCCGATGGCCTGGGGGATATAGGCTTTGTCAATACATTGTTGGATATTTACAGTTTTGAACAATCATAATATAATAATAAGCAACTATGCATTAAACACAAATTAACAATCTCACTATACATACACATATAAGTTGGTAGTAGAAGTCCGTTAATTAAATCTCAGTTAAATTTTCGACAGTTCTCTTGGTAATTTTCTAAATATTTTGTGTGCCTCATGTTTAACACGAATTTTCGAAGGCTGTTGTACACAAACAGAGAAAATGTTATCCGTATGTATGTTCGTAATTGGCCAAACAACTGTGTTAAAGTTTAATAAATCCAATTTTTGCTTGCCAGACAGATTTAATACTCACATCAAGTGAGTTCAGTTCAGTTAAATATGCAGTTTGTTAGATGGACAATGGTAATATGTCACGTGTTTGATAATTATTTGACTTAAAAAAAAAGTAGGATTAAACACAACGGCCCCCACGGATTTTATGGTTGATTGCACCAAATCTTTTTCTGTGTGTACGTTTCATTGTTTACAGGTTAACGGGCCTAATCCTTGAAGTAGATATTGACATTGACGTTGTTACTGTTACATAGAATATACATATTGTATTACTCGTGAAAATCATATTCTCAAAACGCTATCACATATATTTATCACTGGTTACTGTTCGTCTGAAGAACACCTCTTGTGTACTACCACTTGTGTACATTTACGAATCGGAGAAATCATACTTTGTAAAATGAAGTTTCTAAAAATTCAAATTTACTATAGCGTTCTGCAGTTGTGAGACGGTAAGCATCTCTTTACGATTTAAAAATAACATTTTATTAATTAAGTTAAATTAATTTACCAGAACACTTTAATTATATAAATTAAATAAACGTTCTTGGTCAAACAAAATAAAGGAAAATTTAGAAATTCCAACGTGGCATGATACACCACCTTACATATGCTCAATTTACCGTACATAGCTCAAGTATCTAATTTATTAAGTGATGCAAATGGTTATTTACTATGTTCATCACAGGACTGTTTTCTAAAACGTGGTTATACTTAAACTGACACCTGTTTCTCTCCCTTACAGTCTACACCCTCCCCCTCACCGGAAGAAAGTACTCATATTTACGTATTTTAATAGAATTGTTTTTGTTGACTTTCGACAGTCGTGCCATCATGGGCTACTTAGTGGATCAGTATGCGAAGGATGACAGCCTGTACCCGAAGGATGCGAAGAAGAGGGCTGTGGTTAATCAGAGACTGTACTTCGACATTGGAACACTCTACCAGAGGTTTTCAGAGTATTATGTGAGTATCAGTTATTTAAGCACGTGAGCTCCCAGGAGTTGTATAAATAGTTTTTATTCTTCCTATTGATCTTTTGTTGAAACAGTAATATTAATTTTGAACGTTTACAATAACACATATTTTCAAAACAAATATGCTAATGTAACTGCTAGCATTTGCTTACATATAAATATCGTTTGTTCGTTCGACATTTTATACATAACTGCACACTTCACACTTATGTACTTCAAACAAAAATCTAATGTAAAATTATCTTAGACTACACGTAAGGACGCAAGTTACACTGACGAAAGGGTACATTTCCTCACATATGTGCAGGGAATTTACCTGACATGACTGGGAAATTAACTGATCAGTATCAAAATAAAGTTTCAATATTTTTTTTTTTCATATCGCCTTACACACTACACCTTATCAACTGTACTGAGATTTCTTCAAATTTTCGTTGGATGAGAGATAAAAACCACTGCATTATGCATCGGTGACTTAGAAATGCTAATTTTTATTTTTTAGGTAAATTATTAAGCGTAATTGCAAATTTTAAATTTAGCTACATCGCCGAACAAATCCCTCCTTTAGCGACAAACACATTAATTTTACCGAATAAAGTTGACACAATTTTTATGAGATATATTTTAGAAACAAATATAAATGAATAAATATTTATACCCAGCCAGACCTGGGAACCGAACCCAGTAACTCTCGTTTACGCTACGGAGGTCAGCGGTATCCCCTAAAATAAATGGGAAATAAATATTCCCTTTTATAGAAGGTAAATTTACGGTACTGGTACGAGAATATCCCCTACACGGTATTAAAACTTCTCAACTAGTAAAATTGCCACTCTTTATAGTGAAATTCACACCACTAGACCACATGGGATTGAGGAAGGATGTTATTTCTCTAAAATAAGTCGAAGTAACTTTAACTGAATTTGTGGTTACGAGGTACGCAGAAAGTTCTGCGCTTGTAGTGAGATAATTTTCCTTTGCGTACCGTTACATGAATTTCTCGGTCATGTATGGGAATTTTACTGTACAGTGCAGTAATTTGGGAGATTTTTTCTTGAGTAGGCGAATTTAGAGTACCGGTGCTATAAGTTTACATTATATTTTTATTTATTTGGTCGTTTTATGTGCTCTCTAACAGCACAAGGCTTTGGTAGATGAACACGGGGAAAGAAGGTAGGTATCGGGCAGGGCCTTTTTTAAGGCCATGATCTTTAATTTATTTCAAACAATTGCAAATTACTCAACTATTTTTTAACCAAATGCTTTGAAAATGTCTGAGACTGTATGCAGTTATACGATACACAATTTTGCCAGAGCGGTTTTTGAAAGCAATGTACCGTTTGCTAGAAAAAAATTAATTTGCTTCATTTTGGCTTATTTTGACAACAAAATATGTGATATTTCAGGGACAAAAATCTAAAAATTCGTTTGGTGTATTGCAACAGAAAACTTCAGGTACAAACGATGATATATAAGTGTCAAAACTGCCAGAATGATTTTTTTATATGTATTCATTTGCGTTTAAAATTAAATTTCCGAAAACATTGCAAAACTAAAGAGCTAGGCCTTAAGGAACTATCCCAGCATTCACCTGGAGTTATTCGGGAAATCCTAGAAAACCGAAATCAGGATTTCTGGAGATGGGTATCGTACCCGGGCCCTCTCGAACGCAAGGTGAGTGTTGTACGACTGCTCCACCACGCTCGGATTTCTCAAACACTCTAGCGAATTTAAATTTCCGATATACGTTAGGAGATATCAACATAAACTTCTAAAGCAAATATTTTTCTTTTACTGTGAACAATGAGAGCACGCATACAACACACACTCAGAACAAGATCATGTGAAACAGCAAGCACTGACACTGCTTTCAAACGCGGGTGCGCGAGTGAGAGTATTATAACTGTATAGAACACAGTCTAAATACGTTATGGATTGCAATCTGCTGGAGTTACTAGGTTGACTCAATCATGTAACGAGATCAAGGTAGAATTTATCTCTAGCTTTTAAGCATCTCACGGCACTTGGGATTCAAAGCAAGCCTGCATATTTAATACGTATATTTTACAAACTACGACGACAGCAACACATTTTGTACGTTATTTTATTTATATTGATATAATATTCATGTCGTAGTTTTACTTAGATATTTTGAACACAGTGGACACAGTTTTACTTTATTAAGGTTTGGTTATGTTAACTGTTTTATATGTGTTCTCTATTCGGCTTGTTTCGTGGGCTACTAGCAGCTTACACTGTTCTCGAACATGGTAAACTATGAGTTGATCAAGGAGCAGCTCTCGTGTCAGACTGGAGACTTGAAAATTTTTCTCAGCTTAACGTTTGAAAGCATCAAGCTAATATTTCTTCCTATTCAGCCTAACCTCGTGACTTATTATAAACGCTTTAAGAAGGCTAGGATACATAACTGCACCAAAATTAAAGAATGTTACAGGCTTTCGCAGCCATTTTAGGATTAGAGTACTGTACTGTTGTGTACATACGTCATTGCAAAATTCTGTCCAGAATAGTACAGTACTTTTTTCTGTCAAATTGCAAGAAATTTTCAAAGACACGATTTAGGATGGTTATCTTGGCTTTCGATGTTGTGCCGCGTCGTAGTCGTGCAATGTTTACAACTACATTAAACTGCTCCGATAAATTTTACCTACAATATCTACTCATTAAATGCACGGGGGCTCAACGTAAGTTATAAATAAAGTAATCTTAGTTATAAATACCTGCGAGTTAATGTCTGGTTTCTGCCCATCGACTAATCTAAACAACACGCACTATTGCCGTTACGCATCTCGTAAATGAGGGCATATTTTATTTGAATTTGTAACGCAAAACCGCCACTACAAAAGACATGACAGACACTATTCAATAATTCAAGTTTCGTTCAGTTATACTGTCAAGAAAATCGTCGACGCACTTCAGAAACAATAATTAACGTATTTTCTTAACATGTGAAATAAAAAGTATGTTGTTTTTAGGCTGGCAAACGTAAAACATAATATACAGATTACCGATTGTTTCACATCATTTCGGCAATGATACTCAAAGTAGTTTCCAATACTTTTGAATGTGTATATACTCAAAACGGGCAAACGCACGCATATTATGCAACCAAATATGCAACTTGGCGGCGAGAACCTAACTCTGATGCT
>PNEQ01122512.1:12016-28815 GCA_003012365.1 Medauroidea extradentata
ACAGACAGGTCGAGTTCGTCATATGTTCTTTCACTAATGTTGTATTCAAATAGGAAAATACACGGAACTACGTACAATAAATCGCTACCAACCATACAAGCAGTAAAGTAACTCTTGTTAGTGGTGATGTATATGCAGTAACGGCTAGTGATTTTTTTCAAAGGTTAAATCTTTAGTGCTCACTTTATTCCGAATGGCCAAAATTATTACTGCCAAATTGTATTTTTGTATTTGGTATTGGCTTAGACACAAAGAACGATATTCATCCCCCTTACAGTACTCTCTGACTTTCCCAAACATGTTCGGTTAGTCTGGATTTTTCTGTTTAACTTTCATAGTTCCTGGACGTTCTGTGCGAGGCTTGTTAGTTTCCCCAATGTACATACTTCCACATTCACAAGGGATTTAATAACTACAGATATAATTGTCCAATTTTTCTTGTAGTAGGTTTTATTTAAGTGACAGTATTTTTTTGTGTAAAAGTTGCCCGAGAATCTGTTTGTATTTATTACCAAGTTGCCTAATTTTCTCAGAAAGGCCGTGCATATGTGGGATAGCTAATGTTACTGCTAGTTTATCGATTGATTCCTGATGTTAACTGAATTGTCATTTATTGATATTAATTTATTTAGCTCTGGTGCCAATAGGATATTCATTCGTTAAAAGATATAATTTTCAGACGATTTGGCTTATTCGTTTTGGAGGTTCGTTACTGTATATTATATCAATCCCGTTGATCAAAGCGTCATTTAATCATCCCGGTTTTTGTTCTTTTTGAGTGATTCGATATGAAGTGGAGGTATTGTACGGTGTGAGTAAGCTTTTTGGTTTTCCCTGGAAACCAAAACACCTAGAAATGGAGTGCTGCCACTGTTTCCGGTCGCATATGTTAACACACCAATAATACATAGAAGAAGTGGATGTGTCGGTAACGTGATGCGAAGAATGATGTTCGTAGGTCTGATCACGTGGGGAGGCCATTAATAATCAGTTGTTTGCTGAGTTAATGTTGTTATTGTTGAATGATCTGGTGTCGAGTTGGCCACAGTTCCTCTTTGTTTTCATAGTTTCGTGCTAGTAAGTTTCTTCAGTGTCTTCCCCTTCTACAATTCGTCAATGATAATATATCCTTCGTAATTGCGGTCAGAGAGTTTAAACATTATTTGCTATTAAGATTTTAGGCAATGCTTGATTATCAGTAAATGATCCGGAAAATTGTACTGGTGGTGATTTAACGATAATGGTTTTCGGGCATGGTGATTTTGGCTGTGAGAGCTGTGAGTCATTTGAAAAAAAAAAAAAAAGAAAGAAAAAAAAAGAAAAGGAAGTAGAATGAATAATTATACTATTCAGATATAAGTGCTTGACATTTGTTGTTTTTCTAACTGGTGGGTGGATTTGTGGAATTTTTAGAGTCGCTGATTTTGTGGGTACTGAATTAGTCTCATTCTACTCTCGAGATCGTTTCTGGTATGAATCTGTCGTTGAGTGTGTGTTTGACTTACCAATGGGGTTGCTAACAAATCTGATAAGTTTATTTGAAAGAACAGGGTTTGGTACTCAAATATTTATTTTGTGGAGGGGGTGAGGAGGAGATTCTGAAAAGGCTTGTGTAGAACATTTGAATAAGTCTGAAATTGTAGAAGATTCCTGTTAGCCTGAGAGATACAGTCAGGTGGTGATAGGTTACATTTGAGGTACGTCCAGACGCCCTACTCGTGGTTAACGAATTACCCTATCACCAAAACGAAGCCCTCTCGCTACCGCCATTCTACTTACACCGATAGTTAGGAGTAGAGATTTGGGCGGATTTGGCAACTTACACTTTAATACATTCGTATCTTAAAAAAAAAAAAAAAGGTTGTATACTAATGTCAAACATTTATCAGTCTTACTCACTACATTCAGAATGTCTCAGGACATTAAAATGATCTAAGTTTTTCAAATACCTGAAGGAACTAGAGGGATGTATTTTACGACCAGATTGTTAGACGTGAAATAAAATAACTGTCGAAGGTCTGTCCAATTTTACAAAACATTTTGTACTTTTATGAAAATAATCTTGGCAATTAGTTGCCAAACTTTTTTTTGTGTCACTTCAAACAATAAATTGTTGTTTAATGTACAAGAATTTACTTGTAAACATAAAATATTACTAGCAAATATACATAACTGTTTGTAACTAAACATACGCTTTTTTATATTTTCAAGCATTTTCTATAAAGTTCGTATTCTTACAAAAATGTTTTTTTAACTAGTAAATGTACAAATGTTTGTAATATTGAAAGGGCACACTGATTAATATACTACTCGGTGAAAGTGATAACTTTTTGCCTCGCACTGCAGCAGGCATCTTCAGGTCCAGGGTGGATGTTCAACTGGAGATCAGTGGGCGCTGATTACTCATATGTTATCCAAGGCTGTGCTGTCTCGAGATCAAAAGCCGAAGCTTCCATAACTCGCCGGGTGCTGGAGATTTGTAAAATCAAATGCATTTCGATAGACTAGTTGCGAAGCATAGGAACTGACGCAGGGCGCGTTTATCTGTTTTACTTAGAATTCCGAACCCGAATGTAATGATGGTGGAGGTTGTTACCATAGTCAAAATATTACTTGCTTGTGTAATTGGCGTGGAAGTAAAGCTGGTCTCCAGCTAGGCTGGGGTGTTGTTGTGTCATGTTGTTATGTATTAGTTGGGTAAATGTGATCAAATGGCTAGCTGAACATGTATAGTAGTAGTGTGTGAAGTTCTTGTCATGAGAGATGCGTGCCGTGTAGTGCGTGTGATCGTTTGTGACAACTGGAGAAAAAACTATTGTTGGTAAATTTGTTTACATAATTTTATTTAGTTTTAGTATTTTAAATTGTTTGTTTGTGTTCATTATTTATCTTAAAGCTAATTAATCTATTCACTACCTGGAACCGAGATTTTGCACCATCAGAATACGTAAATAAATGCCTACATTTTATATGTAAAACATTCTTTGAGCTGTTGTAAATTCCCTGAGTGTTGGAAGTAGTTTTTCCTGGACTTGGTCCGGAAGGTTATGGACTGAAGTAAAAGTGTTACATTGTAGATAATGACGACCAATCAGAAGAGGACACTTCTCTTTACATGTGGTGCGTCGACCAATCAGGAAAGGCTTCTTCCTATTGGCTGGTAGCATTACAGTCAGTGGGATCCGCGCGCTACTCAACTTATCTTAATTTTCTTTATTCATTTTATGTAGATGTCTCCATATCTTCTTCTCTATTACTATCTTTTAATTGATGTGTTGGTTATGATGTCAGACCACCAAGAGTGTTTGCTTGTCTTTTAACACACGCATTCTTTCTTGCCATTTTGTAGTATCCACTTGCTTTCGAAGGCGCTTCTCCGGACTCGAAGAAGATGAAGAACGTGGAAGATGCTTTCGGAGTGCTGGACAAGTTCCTGGAAGATCAGGAGTGGGTGGCGGGCAGCAGCATGACCATCGCGGATATCTCTCTCACGTCGACTGTTGCCTCACACGTCGTAAGTTATTTATAAACATGGCTATTGGCTAACTTCTGAGTTGCAAGTGAAACAGATGTTTTACTTTCTTGAGTTAACTTGGAGTATCTGCCTCCGTATTGGGTTATCATAGCTATTCTGTTCCATTTATTTTGTATGTTATGGGGCGTATTATACGACCGGGTAAAATACTCGAAGTGTAATATTCATAGAATAGGTTCTTTAATTGTAAGTCGTGTCATTTTAGAAATTGAATTTTAGATTATGCCCGTTCTTTCGTACATCAAGATAAGTAAACTAAAAAACTTATATCATGTATAAAAATTAGGAAACCGTGTAAAGCTATAGTTTAATAAATACAAGACTGCGACAGATTTTTACTTTAATAGATATAATATGTGTTCAATATTCTATTATAGACGAAATATTCTTATTATATCATTAATTACTAATTTTTGTTGATGAAATGAATATTTTAAGAGCGTTCTGCATCGAAAAATTTGTAATTCAATAATTGTACCAAATTCTGTTTACCTCTAAACATATAATGTTAATAGTAAGTTCCCACAAATAAAAAAAAATTACGGTTCCATAGTTTTCGTCCAAACTTGTGCCAGGGAAGCGATTTTACAATTTTAGCTACTTACCTGAAGTCAAAATTATTCCAACGATTTTATATGAGATAATTTTGAGTGGTTAAGCTACAGAATAACACCTTAGTTATTTTACATATATTATTTTTTAAATACAGCTACTCTGAAATATACATACATTTTATGTTCAATAATTTTTGATACTAAACAATTTTGACTTGAAATTACAAAGTAGTCATTCTGTAGCTTAATACAATTTCTTTAAATGTAAGTAATTTCATTAGTTTCGTTGGAATGTTTTTTTTTTACTTTTGGTAAGTAGCAAAAATAGTCAAATTGCTACATTGACATGTGGTTGTATGAAAACTGTACAACCGAAAAATAATTTAATTCGGGGAAATTATAATTTACGTAATGTGTAAGAGTTGTAAAGTATGTTAACTTTATTTACTCAGCCGCACAAGTTTCGCTGTCCGCTTTGATATTAAAACTGCTTGTTTGGTTTCATCAAGCCATTTAAATATGGACATATAAGAAATGTCATTGTGATGTAGTTACACTACCAGTTGAGTCTAATATAGAAATAATTGACGTATGGAACAAATTATCACCCCGGGTAACCGTACACGCACACGATCTTGTTAAAAGTCAACCAGTTCAGAGTTTAAAATGGCCGCGCCCATAGTCACAAATACCGTTACCTGAACGGAAATATGAGTAATTAGTAGAATAGCAGTCAAAGATTTAAAATGTCTAATAGCCAAAGATTTGAAACAAAATATCATTGGTAAGGATATGAGTACGTGTTTATTTTCTTCTCCTAGGCTTTGGAATTCGACCTGAGCAAGTACAAGAATGTCGAGAAGTGGTTTGAAAGATGCAAGAAGTCTATTCCTGATTATCAAGAAATATCCGAAGAAGGTCTCTCGAAGTTCAAGGAAATGTTCAAGAATGTAAAACTTTACTGACCAGTATGTGTCAGAGTTAATTTTTTCGTGAAACAAAATTGTTATTAGTTATAAGAATATAACGAAGATATTATCTTACTATTATAAACTTTTTATTAAACGTTCAAAGAGTTAAGTTATTCGAAAATTCATTACTCTGAAAAAAAAAACCATAAAATGATACAGATTTTATGTGGAGACGCAAATAATCAGCCATTTGTATCGTTATTGTAAAATACTAAATCCTTATCTTTATGTAAATTGTCCAGTTTTAGCGCGATGAAATTGCGAATAACTTTGTGTTATTTGAAGCACGTATGCATAGATATTAGAGAATCTGTGTTCACTGACTCTTAAAAGTAAATTTTCAAAGACAGTCACATAAACCTTCTCGTCCAAATACTATAAGGCAATATGCAGTAAGGAAAAGAAAACTGCTATCTGCAGGAAAAATTAAATATTTCTTACACGTCAAATTACCATCGAACGACCACGGTAAGAAAACACATACTCACGCAAAATGATTGGCTAAGTTAAACATTAAACACACACAAAAAATTAAAGTTTAGAGTTTGCAGTTCGTATACTATCATATTCCTTCTAACACACAAACTATCATATTATTTCAAATGTAATATCTACAGTCAATGCAAATTTTCAATATGGATTTACAGGAAAAAAATAATTTTGAACACTCAAAAATTTGTCATGCCACTAGAATTTTGTTCTAAGTGCAAGACTCGCAGTTCATTTATAATACAATTGAAATAGAAACTAAGTTATATTCATTACTCTTAAACTTTCATTTTATTCTCAGAAACAGTTTAAAAAAAAACATTACATTACTATTTAAACATTTTTATTGTACTCTTTTCAAGACTCTCCCTCAGTAATATCACTCGTACTCAGCCCAAGAATTCTTCCCAATTTTTAAAATTTTATATTACAAGACATGAAGTCCATTTAGGCAATTTGTTTACTTTTACCACGTTTTCATTTTCTCGCTACCTTTTCTGTTTGCTCGTATGTTCGGTACGAATTTTGCAATAGATTTTAAACTAACTTCGAGATGTTAAAACTTAAAAAATATCTCAGGATTGAATGACAATGCAATATAAAAGAAAATTGTTGTAAAATAAATATTCTTTCTAAAAAAAATTTTGGTATACGTTGAACAAAAATCCCGATGACTTGAAACGTTAAAAACAGCTCAGAACTGGATGACAACGCAATATTAACTCGCTTCCTTGTCTGTTTATTTGTACGTTCGGTACAAATTTTGTTCGTATATAACTTAATGCAAAATTTCACATACGCAAATATAAAGAGCAGAAAATATATATTAAAATGAAAATAGTTTAACAAACCCCGTTCTTAAATCGGGCCAAAAAGTATAAAATAATTTCTCCAATGAAAATATTTGTAAGATTTAAGGAGAAACACGTAGGACAAATGCAACAGACAATTTATGCTTGAATAATTCACCTATGTTAGTAACAATTTCTATTCTACTACAAATGATACGAACTGTAGTTGAGTTTTCTCAATGTCTGTTACTCTCTACACTCCGTGCCGTTATGTATTGCAACACTAACTTTGTTTGTAGCAGGTCGCCTTAAATTTTTGACTCGAACGACGCATCGTGTCTATGCGTGTCTGTTAACTTGCCTGGATTCAAATTCAGGAGGCTAAGGGTTCGATTCTTGATCCCACAATATTGTAGGCTTTCCACATAATTTCAATGCTTGGCTGGTACTTCACTGCACGTCAACACAAGTGCTGTTACAGTTCCCTGTCTGTACGAGACAACTCTTCTGTCTTTTGTCAGGCCACGGTCACACTAGAGGTCTTAAACCTGTTCGGTTAAATGCATCCGGCAGCCATGTTTGGTCGTGTTTAAAGCTAAACATGCTTGCAAGGGTACACGACTGCACTGTTAGAAAAAATTTCCGTGAAATTACGGAAAAGTACTGGCAAAAAATTATCCCGAAGTCTTCGTAAAGTAACGGACACCAGTTTTTCTTGATAACGGAACCCTCCGTAAAATTACGGACAATCCGTTTTCCGCAAAAATATTAAATTTCTTTAATCTACTGGCACTCCATTTTCCAGAAATTCTACATTTACTTATTAACTATGTTATCTCGAGAATCTTGCGCACTATTTAGTAATCTGAAGAATTTTTCGTATTTGCTGGGATTCGTACCCACGAACTTATAGTTAGCAGGCAGTAGCTCTAACCACTGTACCAAAGTGACAACTTACGAATAGGCGAGTTCCATGCAGTGGTAAGATATAAATTTTATAAGAGACAACTCTTGTATTTGACATCCTGATATTAGAGAACTTTATTATTTACATTATGAGAAAAAGATTTTATTCTGTAGAAATAAATAACTTTAAAGGTACATAAACCCTAGCACAAAGCACAGAGAACAGGCGATTTTTTTTCAGCTGTGTTGAAGCAAGGAGAATACAAGATGTGTGTGGCCATTAAGTGGGGTAGGCTAGAAGGGTATGTTTTAAGGAAAGGGAGGGGGCAGGAGAGGCTACAAGGGTTGCTTTAAGACAGGACAGTGGTATATCATAAGGAGAGGAGGGTTATGGCAGGGAGGGGGTATATCATAAGGGTAGAGACAGGCTAGTACAAGCATAGGGTGCAGGAAATGGGGCAGACATCAACTTCCCCCTTATGGTGTTTATGCATAACTTGTACCAAAACGGTCCACTCCCCTCACTTCTCCTCCCCCTCTTTTCCCTGCCCAACCCCTTCTAGGGCGGGGCTTCAGCCCTCAGCCAATCACAGACCTCATGGCACTTAGGTGCTATTCGTACCGAAAGACCCCAACAACCAATCCAGCCTAGGACACGCCCCCTAATGGCTCTGTAGCCCAATAGCAGCACCCGGGGGGAGGGGCGGACAATTGCTATTCAAATGCACCTTATGTCAGTTTTGCTTCCAGTTGGGTCAAAACACCCACATGGTCACTACTCTGAACACTTCCGTCACTTACTGGACTGTTGGGCCCTTTGTCCATGCGCGATACGAGTCCTTGTTTGTATTGCTCTTCTCTTCGCGGCAAAGTGTGAACAACCAGGAAGCAGCACTTAACTTCTATTATCTTAGCTTGCCTTGTCTTCTTTTCGCTTAGTACCACTGTGCATGCACATTAACTCCAGGATTCATGGTGATTATTAATAACACTATTTTTATGAAACACAGTACAATATGCTTTAAAATTGCAGAAACATAGTTCCATGAATTTATGGAAAGTTACAGTCAAACATCCGTAAACTGGCAATATGGACAAATTTCCGTAAACAAAAAATACAGAAGCCACTTCCGTAAATTTACGGTACTTTTCTGTAAATATTTCCGTGAATTTACGGAAATTTTTAACAGTGTGAACAGAACAAACTCAATGAAATTTCTAACCTCAACATACTTCGAACATGAAATGTACCATATTTCATTGTTATCACATTTAAACTCAACATGCATGACTCTTTAATTATTATTTTGCATTTAACTGCTCTGCTGCTATGTGTGTATAGTGGATATATATTATTTGACACATAAAATATAATAATGTAACGAGTGCAAAATGCCGGACCAAATAGCAGCCATATTTGTTACACATATCGTTACTCCAACCAGCTAATAGGAGAGAAGCATAGAATATATGTCGTACGAAACTACATATCACACCAGTTTAGGCCTACTTAGAACGAGAAGAGACTGCGATCTGAACTCGTCTGAAGCTCATGTAACCTTTCCATAGAACTGAATATGTTTAAGTGAAGTAGTTCTGTATCCAATGTGACCGCAGCCTTAGACCTCCTTATTTTAACACGTCTCCCGTCTCTCTTAGTTGAGGTATAATAATTGTAATATTTTATATTCCCGTCACATAGACAGATTTCGTTCCTGTAACTACTTAGTTTGAAATATCATTTAGTTGATCTAATATGAAAAAATTTATCATAATAATCTCACCAATCATTACGTTACAATAACTATTTACTGTCATCATTAATAAAGATTATTAAAATACCATAATGCCACCAATTTTCTTGTTAATTAGATGTACGTCCACTGCTTTTCCCGTATATAGTTCTGGTATACTGCCATATCAGCAGTGTTATTAAAGCGGTTCGGACTCAATGGAACATAGAGTAGGAGACAGGGGCCTTTGACGACGTCACTGCCGGCGGACGGCAGCTTTCTTGGAAGATGTCATGGATGCCACATTCGATTCGAATGGCAGCTTTCTTGGATGACGTCACGGACGCCACATTCCATTCGAATGGCAGCTTTCTTGGATGACGTCACGGACGCCACATTCCATTCGAATGACCTTTTCCGTGACCTCAAGGTTATTAGAGCTCAAAAATTTAAGAACATTTTTTTTTTTAAATTTTGAAATAATTCCGAAAATTTCCAAAAATAATTTTAAAAATGTTAATTAAATTTTGTGCCACTTCCGGTCGCCGTTTTGTCTACACTTTCTGCTATTATACTATCGTTCGTTTACATACACGGAGGATGTAATTAATCATGGAACATGGCGGCTGCCTTTCTGCTACTCTACTGTTATCGTTCATGTAGGCCACCATATTGTTTACTTGCTTTACTCGACAGTCGTATGTCCGAACGCTTAGAGACTTTTATTTTTGAAAAAAAAAAAAAAAAGTTTATTTTTAGTTAAGTTTTAATATTAAATTTCTTGTAGTAATAGAGCCACTCAACTACCCCGTGCGATAGCACTACTTATGGCAGATAGGATCTGACATCTGCTACAGCGACTGAGCTACTGAAGTGGTTTTGTATGATTGTTTAACTATGCAGTTTTACACGGCCTGTTCTGCTTCTGCTCCCCCTCCCTCCCCTCTCTCTATCCCACAGCAAGCATGTATTGTTTTATACAGTATATTGAGGCCACCATATTGAGAATAGAGGTCACAATGATCAATGAATGTGCACATGGATATGTTAAATTGATTATTCAAAGTGCCATTTATGTATTCTATAAACATATTCGTGGAGGCTGCCATATATTATGTAGTGACACACAGGCATATCTAATATTCATTATTTACTTTAAATTAAAATTTTTCATCACAAGCTAAAATTTAATTAACTATTTTAAAATTTTTTCACAAAAGGCATACTCAAAATGCAGTAGCGATTCTTCACTGACATGTTCATACATGTCACTGGTATACCAGTCAGGATCTGACTGCACCAATCCACTTCCCCCCCCCCCAAATTATTAGAACAAAACCTTTAAAGTTCATTTCTTTCACTCTACTTTCTTTCTCCTACAACTCAGCTCTTAACTTCAAACGTCGTTGCCCTCCGGCACATAAAATTCAAAGGTCGTTGCATTTTCCCTTCCCATCATTAACAAATCTCAGCCTTCATATGCACATAACTACGCGTCACTGACGTTCGTGTCAGGACTTGTCAGCACTGAACAGCACTTCCCCTCCCTTAAAGTAGATGACCGCGGGCGTTGCCATCCACTCTCCCCTTCTCGTCCAGTCAGCAAGCGTATGCTCGCCACGTCCCTTCACATGCCATTGTCTTCCTCGTCTTAATTACTCAGCATGCAAGCTATGTATCTGGCCCTTCCCTCCCTCTCTTGCGTAATCGGCAAGCCAACACTGCATCTGGTTCTCTCTCTTCCGCCTATAATTTAGTCAGCATGCAATAGCAATGCATCCGGTATCCGCCCTTTTTTACCTCTCGACAGTTCAAGCCAACTACGCAGTTATCCATTTTGGATACTGCTGACGTGAGATTGATCAATCACATGTGTAAACGAATGTATGTTCTGTTTTGCTCAATAAAATATAGTGTGTGTGAATTAGTGGGTATTTGTTCTTTTTACTTACGTAGTTTCTATTATTTTTTTGCTATATTAACAAAAATGACAGAATATATTCGTGTATGAAAAAAATTCTTTATTAAGTGATCTCGAATTGTGTGCATTCTCAAAGAGTTCCAGCGCACCTTTGATCGCTACTGTATTGTAGTAAGTATCTCAGCGCAATAAACAAACAAGTACAATAGGAGAAGTATTAAGGCGGAGTTTTCTCCAACCGACAAAGTCCAGACATTACAGAATTCTGTTAACAGGAGTTCGATATCTTTGGGGCCAAAATAGTATTTTAATAATCTAAGTGGACTTGTAACCTTCGCTTTAAGGTAAGTTTTTAAATGTTTTCATTGAATTATCATATCAATGGTAAACTAGTAAACTACTCTTTACTATACATTGCTAAAGATTCTTATACGCAACATTTTTTGCGAACGTGTACTTGAAATAAGGATATGATATTAACGTTTTTAACTTTTAGAGCTGTAATTGCGGAGATATGAGTATGAGATCAGAAATCAAAGAAAACGTGTTTCCATTGTTATTTATTTTGCTTGTGTGTGTTTTTTCACAAAGTGCACGAAGTCAACTTCGGTTTAACTTACCAGTGGTGGTACTATATTATCTGACCATAAACACCAGACAAGAAAGGAAATTTGCTTTTAGGTACACATCCCATGATAGCCATGTGTTTCCTTAACAACCCTTCCCCCCACTTTAAGGTTGCTAAACGTTTTTAAGGCATAGTAGCCCAGCAAACACTAGGAGTACAAACCGGAATCGGGCCAACTACGGCTAGCCGGAAAAGTAGACAGCGGGCCGATGTCTTTTGCCGGAGTCCAGTCGATGTCTTTTTGGACCAGCGGCAAACAGTTTGCCGTCAAGTCAGAAATACACCGTACCGATTCCGGCAAGACGTCAAAAAGACATCAGGCCAACTGCGGTTATATGTCTTTCAGGACACCAACCCGATGAAGGCTTGAAGTCTTTACAGGCACTGAACCTACGACTGCTGGATGTCTTTCAGGACACTGGACAGTCAACGGCCAGACGTATTTTGGGACACCAGAAAAGTATCAGCTGGATGACTTTCAGGACACCAGGCTTGTAATTGTTGGATGTCTTTCAGGACACAGTACCAGCAACAGCTGGATGACTTTCACAACACAAAAACTAACGGCATGGACAGCTACCGATATGATATAAAATATATGTCTTGCTGTTAGCAAAGAAGATGGAGGGTGGGTGTCATAAAAGCAGCAGGCCGTTGACGGCTGAGTGGCGAAAAAGACATCGGGCTGTTGACGGCTGGGTGTCGAAACTTGGAGGACAAGAGATGTTATGTCTAAATGAAAAGCAGCTCTGCTGCTATGAACTCCTTGCATGCTTTCTCTTAGTGTATCATTGTTTAAACAAACTCAACATATTACTGCAAAAGAAATAATAAAAGTCATTCTATGTATAAATATTAAATAAATAAACCAACTACATGAACATAACAAATTGGCGACGAGGATAAAGAATAGTATAAATTATAATACATCTACAAAATGAGTGAACAACTAGATCAACTTATACAAGCCTTAAGTGGACTGATAACAAATTTACAACGGCCAGTACAAAATACAGGTAACAACACTAATTCTTTATTACAATATCAATCTATATCATTCGAATCATACAATGAATTGTCAGAACCATTTGACATGTCTTGTCAAAGATTATAAAATTTCTTTAACCTCAAGGGCTTAAACAAAGATGACGAAGACTCGAAGAAAAACAAAGAAAAGATTCTATTAAATTGATTAGGCAGCAAACATTATCAACTACTAGCTAGTTTAACAGCCCCTGATTTACCAAATACGAAATCATACAGACTGAAATGATTCAATTATTAAAGGTACATTTGATACCATGCAAAAATGTTTTAGTTGAACAACACAGTTTTTTACCACATTTCAGTCCCCTACGGAAGGTATTTCTAACTATATTGCAATACTTAAATCCTTGCCAAATCTTGCGGATTTAAGGGATGTAATGAAGGTGCATGCACCAAAACAGTCATTAATTTGATGCTACGAGCACAATTTATTCGTGGATTATATGAAAGTGAAATTCGTGAACGAATATTACAACAAGCTGATATCACATTTGAAGAAACATTAAATACTGCATTAGTTATTGAAGCTTCAAAAATACGAAATCGTGAGGTATATTCTAACAGTTCATCAGAAGCACACACAATAAATCAAACAGATTCTGTATGTGACTTCAACAAGATATCGCGTACAGCAACATTTCGTATTAGAGATCAGGTGAAAAACAAGGACGGTAAGACCACTAGTATAGCATCTACAAAACAAAACCCACAATCTAGAGAAAACAAACCAAACAGATTGACTTATTACTAAATTATCGACCTCGGGCTAGAAGGTCTATGTTTATGTTGCGGAAAAGATAATCACACAGCTGCTGAATGTCGTTTAAGAGATAAATTAAAATGTACGAATTGTAACAGAGCTGGTCATATAAAGAAAGTATGTTTAAACATATTAAGAAAAAATAAAAAATCAAATAGTGTAAACATGTTGAATGGAGATGACAGAGAAGATCTTGAATATTAAGAAGACGACTTTGAGAGGTATAATCTCAACGTAATAACGTTATGTTCAAATTCGGGAAAAAGGTACAATTTCGTACACTTGCTGTGCCAAATCTTAATTCTGATAACAGTAAATTTTTTATCACTGTTAAGGTAGGATCAGTAGAACAACAGTTTGAAGTAGACTCAGGGAGACCTGTTACCATTTTGTCTGAAAAAGATCTAAATAAATTAGTTACAAAAGCAAAATTAGAACCTACCACTATAAAACTTAGTTCTTATACGGGAAATGTATTCTTTACCACTAGGAAAGGTTAAACATCCTATTTACTATGACAACACTACAAGCATGCAATATATTTTTGTTGTAAAAGAAACATACATTCCTATCCTAGGTAGATCTTAGATTAGAAATTTAAAGATAAATTTAAATCAACTATCACATAATAAATCAGAAGATACCAGACTTGTTAGTAAAATAACATCCAGTGTACCCGAAACTATTGAGATATACAGAGAGTTATTTGAACCAAATATTGGCAAGATACCCAAATAAGAATGTTCGCTTAAACTAAAAGAAGGGGCAATTCCCATTTTCATGAAACCTCGACCAGTACCTTACGCATTACTACCTAAGGTATACCAAGAACTAAAATTGTTAGAAACTCAAGGAATTATTGGACGAATCGACATATCAGAATGGGGAACTCCTCTAGTACCAATTCCAAAACCAGATGGAAGTGTACGAATTTGTGCCGATTACAAAGTAACAGTCAATCCACAATTACATGACACCAGGTATCCAATACCGAAAATAGAAGACATTTTCCACACGACGAAAAATGGAAATTATTTTTGCACATTAGACATTCATAAAGCATACCTGCATGTACCAGTAGATAACAACAGTGCTAAAATATCTGCTATTTCTACTCACCGTGGCACTTATGCTGTAAAGAGGTTATTTTTTGGACTGAAAAATGCTCCCAACGAATTTCATCGAAATATTGATCAAATTTTACACGACCTCGATGGAGTAATTGCCTACTTTGATGACATCATTGTACAGGGACACACCATAGAAGAATGTAATAATCGACTTGAAAATTGTTTACAATGATTGCAGAAGTATAATATCCACATCAACAAACATAAATGCAAATTCTTCACTAGAACTATCAATTATCTAGGACACATCATATCAGAATAGGGTCTACAGAAGTCTCCTGATATAATATACGCTATTGTCAATGCAGACCGTCCGACTGATATCGAAGGAATCCGTTCTTTCCTAGGAATGGCAAACTACTATGTGAAATTTATACCAAATGCCACAAATCTCATGCATTCACTATACCAACTTTTGAAGAAAGATAGTAAATTCAAGTGGACATCAGAATGCGAATATTCTTTCCAAACCATCAAATATGAAATATCCAGTGAACGAATACTGACACCCTTCGATGCTTCAAAACGCTTAGTATTGGCCACGAAGCAAGTCCTTATGGATTAGCTGCAGTTCTTTCTCACACAGTAGACGGGGAAGAACGACCAATCGCTTTTATATCACGAACATTAACAACAGCTGAAAAGAATTACAGTCAATTAGATAGAGAAGCTACTGCAGTCTACTGGAGGTTTAAGAAGTTCTACCATTATGTATATGGAAGGAAATTCACCTTAATAATTGATAATAATCCCCTTCAACGAATATTTGCTCCTAATAACCCTTTGCCGATAATGTCTGCTAACAGGCTAGTAGATAGGTTTAGTTTCTACTGGGGCAGAGGCTGGAGGCTGTGGTGCCGTGGTGCCACGTCCGCCATCTTGGATGACGTCACCACCGCCATCTTGTTTCCCGACGCCATCTTGTTTCCCACTGCCATCTTGTTTCCTGTCGCCATCTTGTTTCCCCTGCCACCATCTTGTCTCTGGTCGCCATCTTGGATTACGTCACTTTCAAAATTTTCCGAAATTTCCAAAATTAAAAAAAAATCTAAAAAATAATTTTACATCCATCTGCCATCTTGGATTTTCATTTTCTCCTGCTCTCTCATTCCACTCCTAATTTTTCCTGCTCCCTCATTCCAATCCTAATTTTTTATGCTCTCTCATTCATCAGCTTCCCATATACGTACAAGCCTCATCTCTCATTCCTCCTGCTCTCTCATTCCACTCATACTTTCATCCTGCTCTCTCGTTCATCAGCTCCCCATCTACAAGCCTCATCTCTAATTCCTCTTGCTTTCTCATTCCACTCATACTTTCCTTCTGCTCTCTCATTCATCAGCTCCCCACTACAAGTCTCATTTCTCATTCCTCCTCCTACCATCCTCCTCCCCCCTTAACATCCTCCACCCGACCTCTTGTTTCCCATTGTACATCACCTTGTTAGCTGTTCTCGTAGTCTGCAGCCATCTTTGTTTCCTATTTACTCACTTGATTCTACTCCACCTATATACATATGTGTTTAAGGGCGACATGTAATGTACCATAGGCAGGACTCTCGCCTATATCACCAATATTATTATTTTTTTTAAATATTAACCTAGAGCAGGCAAAATACACAAGTCTTGACAAGTATTATATATCACCACCATCAATCATATTCGTTTCATTTTTAAAACATTTTATAGTAATGTAATTGTGTTCTATGTAATCACTGATTAAGTGTACAAGGACTGTTGCATCTGATGCTCTTTAAGAAAAGTTATGCCAGGCGAATAATGTCTCTCAAGACGCACACTGTAAGTATTAAAAAATCTAATTTACTTAAAAACACTATATACACAACACAATAAAACACTATGTTCAATATTTACACTATCATTCTTGAGACGACTAGGCAGGTCCTCGTCCCAGCAGTGCCCTGAGGAGGAAGAGTACTTCCTCCTGGAAGTGAGCGGTGGCGGTGGTGGTGTGGAGGATCTCCGCCATAACGTGCTGAGCCTGTAGGTGGTGCAGCAGCTCCAGGATTTCCTCATGCTGGCCCCGAACCTGGGCCCACAGCGCACGGGGCTCTCGTAGCACTTCCTCCCCAGCATCCTCATCTTCCGCCTCCTTTTCCTGTTCACTATCATTGTACACTTGGTCCAGGTCCTTGGTTCACACGATGGATAAGCCCATTGTTGAACACAGAGCGTACTCACTGCCATCATCCTCAAAGGGCAGAACCTAAACCTTGGAGACACACAGGCACGGTAGCCCTGCAGTATTGTCCTCTTCATCTCTCCACAGGAATGGTTGAGATGTATGCACTGGTGTAGCTGATCTATGAAGTTA
>PNEQ01122512.1:37986-66949 GCA_003012365.1 Medauroidea extradentata
GTATTCGCATCCTTGGAGTTGTACATGACACACAACATTCCTTGTAGTAACACACAACAGACACTGACTCTCAGCACGAGCATTTTCAGACACGAAGAACAAGCAATGTAAGAAACAAATACCTACACAACACATCACAGACAATGAGTGCCAACCTTGCACAATAGAATTGTCCAATATATACAATATACCAATATTTACTTCAGTAAATTTTCACAGTTATGAAGTCAGTTCTGTGCATTGTACATGTTTGATGCAACGTTAGTATAATTTTTTTTTCTAAATCTAACCTGTGATGTTCAGTCGACCGTTACCAAGAGGATGATTACATTGTCATTTATTCTCCAACAATAGTCTCTTGATTGCTTGCAGAAACATTGACATACATGTCCCCTTCTTCGTGCTTTATTTTAAGCCCTGACACATTAGCCATTTTCGTTAAAATAACATTTACTTCATCTTGAGTGTCACAATCGATAACCACATACAAGTAATCAAATGCTATTTTTGGTAAGGTAGTTCGACAGAACGAATTCAAGATGGCCTTTATTTTGTGGAAGGAATAGGAAGTTCTTTCACTTATCTGGCAGTAGCATAATTTTTCCACCAACGTACCTATGATGGTTTTGTTTTCCGTTGCCTCGTAAAATAGTTGGTAAATATGCTAGTATAAAACAATATGTCTGTTATTATGATCGAATTTATTGGGTTTTCCAGTTGCTGGTACTATGCGAATTACTAAATTTGGGTGGGTTATTCAGTTAATCAGCATAATAATTAACCAATGAATTTGATATGAATTGTTTGCAGCGTTGTTTGTATACACAAATATTTAATAATTTAATCACAGGATTAATTTACAAGAACAATGACAATCTTTATCTCAACCAAATTTGTTGCTATTTTTAGTTAGAATCGCGGAATTCACCATTTTATCACTTGAAAAATTTTTTTAAATACTTTGTTGATGAGAAACGTTTTGTACGGAAAATATAGTTTTCGTATGTCTGGAATACAGGTTGTCTGCGCCAACCATCGTAGCGGGCGCGGTCTATCGCAATTTTCATCACAACCTTTTATTTTTTATTTGTACCAGGTATTTTTTTATTATTATTTTAGACACAAAATGTGACTAAATTTGGTTCTTATGAAATTTTTTTATCTCTCATAGTTTTCGCGTAATGGCTTGTTAAAGTAATATTTTGCATGTTTCCGTTTTAAGGACTACACTAAAACCAACAGATATACCAAACTAAAAAAAATCACAGTGGATAGAGACATTGCAGGCTTCAATGTCATGCTCATGAAAATAAGGTATAACAATTATTTGTATAAAAAATGCTAAAAAAAAGTAATGAATGTTCATCTACATTGTTATTGGTGATCGCGTCTCGTGATACCGCATGATACACTGCACTTTACCCTGATTGGTGAATATATCCGGTTTCCTGGGCACTGCACCTGCTACACTACTTAGTTAGTGCAAAACTGTACAATAAAAAAAACCTTGATCTGTGACAGGCTTTTTAGCCATTGATAGTGATCCAATATAATGTACAATGTAAATACAGTAATTTAGGTTAGAATAGTCGTAAGGGGTCAGCTAAAATTGCGTAGTAATCAGGATTGTTAGTTTAATGTTACTCAAATACAATGGTCTGTTAAACGTGATTTCTATTTAATTTGGTTTGTATACTTGCGAGAGGCGTGATTTTGAAAGGAGTGTTAAATTATGTCATTGGCAGTTATCCTTTAACACAGCAGGGAAGGCAAAGTACAAAACTGAGACCTAGTCAATGGCCTTGAGCCGACGTGGGAGACACAGCTCGGAGACTGTAAATTATGACATACAGAAGTATGATTACGCCAATACCCCTGCTGTGCAATGTAACATTAATATTGCTATTAGTTATCATGAGTAGTTAAAATTTTGTAAATGAGTTCAAGTGTATGTTAATGTTAATCTGTGTAAATTTGAAAAAAAAAGTAGTAAATACATATGGAGGAAAGGCCAGGTTTGGTATTGTCAGCCACTCAAATATTGGTTGGAAGTAGGAGAGATCATCACGAGGGCGCGGAGTGGAAAGCTGAGATTACTTTTGTAGTTGTCGCCACGAAATGCGGACGAGCCCGGAGTCGACGCGGGCATTCGCGGGAATACGGGAATTTCATTAAGCTCTAGCAGTTGTCACCATGGTGTGGACCTAAGCGAGGAGTCCCGCTGCAGGTAGACGCGATAGTCCGTGAATTTACGAAACTAAGATTACTCTTTGTAGCCGTCACCAGGGTGTTGGCGTACCCATAGTTGCCGCGAAAGCAGCTGTGTTAGGGCGGGAATTTTAAGGAAATTTATATTTGAGACTCTTTAGTTCTCGTCATCAATGATGGACACTCGGGATCATCGCAATTTAGAGACGCGGCAGTGCGCTCTTTAGCTAAGAGAAGAACCTAAGCGTGAGGTTTCGGAACAATAACGCATCTAGAATATCATGTCTCGTGTGACTGACAAACCAAGGTCTGAGCTTTCGAAATAGGCAATAAAATAATTTCCGGTGTTACTATTCAGCATTTATTGGACTTCACATACACACTTGAATAACCGTCAAAATAAATATAACTATTTTTTCTCGACAAACCTTCAATTCAATAGAAAGTACCTGCCAACTTACGTCCTAACAGTATGGCACCGGTTTCACTTTTTTACCTTACATATAACGGCTACAATTAATTTCCGTGTTCACATAAACACTTTTCAGACATCCTGAATTTGTATTTCATCACTTTTTTTATCACCCTATTAGTACTCCAGTCAACTGTACAATTTATCTTGCTAAACACAAACACAAAGCAATGTGTCCATTTGTTAGAAGTTTCCGTTTTCTACTCAGAACACTGTCGGCATAGTTAATACTTTTACTGATGCTTTATAATTTCTTTCTTTGGAGATAAAAATAAATAATAAAGGATTTTAAATAAATTTGTGATCAGTCTTTAGAGAAAAATTGAAACATGGTTTCTTATGTTTATAATCAGCGTTATAAGATACGTAATTTTTTTCAAAATAAAGAAATATATTTTTGTGATGTCTCACACTCTAAAGGGATAGTAATATTAAAGTAATTTTTTTCAAGTCAATGGTTTTGGTTGTGCGTTGATTAATCAGTAACACTATGAAAGTTTGATTATACCTTTGCGTAATGCGTCACACACTTGCTTGTGATGGAATGAAACTATATGTCACGACAAAATAAGAACCACATTTTAATATAACAATCCATACAATTGGCCTAACAATTTCGATAACTACACTTCTGTTTTCAGTGCAATTCAAAAACTTTGAAGAGATGCATGGTTGAAACCAGTATCACGCGTGTTGATATCATGAATAATATTAGATAATTGTAACGTATTTATCACACGCTATCTTATCTATGTACTACGTTACATTTGTTTGGTGTGCATGGCTCTCATATCCAGTATAATTCCTGCGTGCTAGTTCGCAGGTGGCGAGGTTCAGAGTTCTGCACACGAAGTCAGTGAAGTAATAGTTCGACATGAGGTTGTTAGAAGTGTTGGTGTTGTGCTGCAGCATACTTACACTCGCTACGGCTGAAGACCAAGAGTTCTGCACGGCGGGAGATGGAGTTGACGAAGCCTCCTGGTAGGTACACGTCGTGTACCAAAGAACATGCACGGGCCGTGTTCACAGTTTTAAAACGTTTATGTTGCAGTTTATAAAACGTGGAAATGATACTAGTTTGTAATATTAATTAAAGTTTTGCGAAACGTTCAGCTCTTTATCCGTGCCTGTAAGTGGCCTTACTGTAAGAAGCAAATGAAGCGCAAATGCCATTAAATGAAACTGGTTTCGTTTACTAGGTCTGCGAAGTTTAGGCCTATAGTTCTGAAAAAAATGAATATGTTAAATAATCAATAGAAATATCTTTCGAATTATTGTTATCACCTCAGCAAATGTATCTTTTAATTTTGTTGAATATTATTAATGGTTTTATGTTACATGTTAGAAAATTTAGAACATGTGCACTTCGTTATATTTTGATTTGTGAAAATGTACCACATTTCCTCAAATATTTGGAAAATATACTACATTTGAAAGCGAACCAAATGTCGAACAAATGTTCATTTTTTCATTAGTTGCTGCTTCGAACATGAAATTGGTAAGTTTCATATGTTTACAAGCATGATTTATGTATTTCGAAAATTCCTTACTTATTTTAAGAAACGATAGTTTGTGGGTGGAGAAGTGAAAAAAAGGGGGTGGGTAAGGCCGAGCACACTTCTGTCATGATTATACAATTCAGGTTCGATTACCGAGAGAGTCGCTAAAATATTCTCGCATGTGACAATCATGCTGGACGTAGTCGTTGGCTGGTGATTTTTTTCGGGATCCGCCTTTTTAGCTGCCTTTATATTCCTGTGCTACTTTATTCTAGTATACGTTCTTCTATTTTGCTAAGGAAACTGTAAACAAGTTTTAAAATTTAGGCATTTACTTTAACAAATTTTAATATGTGTATTTTCTCACAATTATATTAAAAACAGGGAATCAAACTAAAAATATTAGTTTGAGGCAAAGTTTATTCACCACACAAGGAAAATATGATCCACTATTTAAAATCATAAAAAATTAGTAGATCTACGAACTCCAATCAATATTTCAACTTGATGAAACTTTGGTTCACTACTAGGAATATGTTTACTGATACAAATTTAACAGGACTATTCTTAGCAATACACTATGCTCCTAATATTGAAATAGCATTTAGTAGAGTAAGAAATAATTTGTCGAGAGGTAAATAATGGTTGGTTAATACTAACCCTTCACGCAAACGGCGCATCAATATTTTTCGAATCTATTTATTTACATGTAGGGCGAGGTCTATACTACGGATGATATAAATATGTTGAAACATGATTCTCACAGCTATAATGTTACAACTTCAAGAAAAATGTCAGTGATAACTGATTTTGCTTACATAAATATTTTGTCCAAATAGTAACAAATATATCAACTAATTTTTAAGAGCACAACCCTACAAACAACGAAATTACTACACGCTCGTTTAAGTATGTATATCACCTATTCAGTTCAAAATGTTCTTTTAAATTAGACCTGTTTTTTATTTACATTATAACTTGTTATTATGATTAACGAAATACACATTCGAAGTTTTTTATACGTATTACAAAGTTTGCGAGCTTTAACGGGTTTTTATTAAGGCGTCGAACGAAATCCGAAATGCAAGAGGTATTGCGCTACATCCTTCCATCTTCCCTAGTTTATAAACGGTAATTCAGATTGGTGAGTAATCGCCTGCTCTATCACTGGTGTCATTGCGTTGCTCACATTATTTACAGATACCGGCGAAAAGTTGTCGCATTACAGGGTTATGAATGTATACAATTTTTTAATCTATAGCTGTGTGTAGCTCTGAACTGGTCTTTATAACAGATTATGATGAAATGGGTTTGCGTATGAAGAAATGTCGAAATGCACGAGTGGGAAAAACTACAGATCCTCGAAAAATATGCGCGCCGGCCAGATACATTATGCGCAACGTTGCCACATCTGCAACACTGGAAATGACCCCACCGGAAATAGAACTCAGACTTGTTACGAAATACGAATCACAGTGTCGGTTGATGAGCACTCTGGCCCACAACCTGTCCCGACGAAATATTTCTGGCTGCAACTCACGGTTGTGGTACTCAGATAAGGAAAAGTTAGGTGGCTACTCTTCATCCCGCAGGCAGCCTAGAGCTAATCTTGATTGACAGGTCGCTATTCCTGGAGGCTGGCACTGCGACAGTGTACATCCTCCCTTTCTTACCCAACCATCGCCCAAACCTATCAAGAAGTTCCGCGCTATGACTAAAGCGAATGATTAATTGTCTAAATACAGGCGTTTAGTTTATTAGCGATATGTAGTGCTGCGATCTCCTGGGAATCACCAAAATGTAATATATTATGCGCTGTAAGTGCTGTTTCATGGACGAAGTTACACGGACCCATTATTTCCATTGAAATTCAGTGACAGATGTGTCCTATCTGGACACGTTGGAATTTTGTTTATTACGACAAATGAGAAAGGATTAATACAATATAATGTTCAAGCAGAATGGGACTCGGCGTTATTGACACACATACGAGAGTCCCTATAATAACAACGAACTCCCACACCGCTGGATTGAATGCTAGGACAGGGATCAATTAAAGCTCTTAAAATTTCCCCCTCCTGTTTTTCCTCTGTCTCCTTGCCATACGCGATGCGATGTCTTTCTTTTGAGGCACGTGAAATGTAGATATTTATGTGTCATCATTGATAACAGCATCGCATAAAATCAGAAAGAGCATTACCACAACTGGCATGGCCAATAACACAGATATGCGGCAATGTTTGTACGGCGAATTTGACTGTTGCGACGAGGGGAGCACAGCTTGAAATTTAATGAGGAAACTAGCGAAAAATGTTATTTTTGGAGAATACGGGGGTAGTTTTACGTATCACTAATTATCTGCCGAGTCCTTTTTGGATTTGTACTGCTGGTAATACTCTCTGTGTTGATCCAACACAAACATTGCTGACATTCAGATAAAAACAAATTCACCTCTGCTAGTATAAATTGAAGCTTAGCCTAACACATTAGGCCTAATTGTTTGTAAGTTCTCCTTCATAATTTATTTCGAGAGGCATTATGATTGCAATTGGGGACCTGAATTTGAAACCATGCTACCTCCAAAATGTAGGAAATAGTAGTAAAATGTAGTATCTTTTACGTGTGCATTTATATCTATCTCCAATATATTACTAATTGAAATACACTATTTTTATTCCTATTAGTATCATATTTAAGGTAGAAATAAAAACACACAGTAAAGAAATGATCTTTTTTGCTAATTCTTAAAATTTGGAGTTAGCGTGGTCTGGAATTCAGGATGTTTCACATCGTCTTAAGTGACAGATATTTTGGTCGTTGTGAATGACTACTTGGATCTTCAGAGTGCATCACATAGTGTACCATTTGTAAGAAAGAAGGTGTTTGATTGTAGATTGTTGGTTTATGTTGTTGACAGCCGTGGTCCGTCGAAGATAGACCTGTACTACATAGCGGGCAGCGCTCCGTGTCGCTCTGTACGGCTGGCGGCCAAGGCTGTAGGTGTCGACCTCAACTTGAAGTTCACCAATCTCCGTGCCAGGGAGCACCTCAAACCAGAGTTCCTCAAGGTACTGTCACGACTACTAGGGAGATAATATTTATTATATTATGTATTGCATCTAAACGGCTGTAAATAAATATATGTAGGGGTTTTAAGACTTGATGGTATAGGCACCATGTAATTAAATTTTTTCATAAACCCATGTCCATAAACGCTTGGTTCACATGCAATGTCTTATAAAAAGGGAAGGGGGGATTGTGTGTACGGCAAAAACATTTAGACTCCGAGACAAATAATACAGACATAGTATTCAATAGTTCGTTTTCAAGTAGCCACTAGAATCATTCGCAATATGAAGAGTATATTTAAAAAAAAATCCGACATGCCAAATCTGGGTGTTGTAGGTAGCAGCCATTTTGAATAACTTTAGAAAACGTTCCTTAAAAGTGAAATCAATTAAAGGTTTATATTTTGCTTTCAATTGTAGTTGTCTTTTGTAAGACTGTACTAGGCATATATGTCAGGGATCCTAGCGTGTATACAAAGCGTTTCTGGAGAAGGATTTGTTGACATAATATAATCACTCAGAGCCCATCTACTTACCACAAAGCCTAATTAATGGCATACAGTTATTTATACCCTTTGTGTATTCAATCAAGAATATAAATTTTGAATTAGTCTACAATAATGTTAATAATTTACACCTAATTTTGGGCCACCCAGTTTCCTCGTCATCGCCAATCCACTGTTTATCCATTGCATCTATACTTGCAGCTTTCGTGAGAGATATTTTCTACATTTGGTGGTCATGCGTTTTGCAACTGTGCCGTCTGTTGCGGATATTTGGGTTCAGTCCGGATTCTCAGAAAAATAAACGTGTTGATCGAGTTCTCTCACTAATACTTTGTGTCGTAGCTTCTTAATTCTTAAGTTACATTTTACAACATTGCACAAATTTGATAACAGCATGCCAGCAACGTCCAAAATACAACACTTAGCGGGGTTTATAACGGTAGAGAATGTGTATGGAATTTCAATTATATAAAAAAAATTGTGCATATTTAAATACAAGGAAAATTTTAAGTCAAATTTGTTTTTCCTTAAAACCTATGCTTTCGTCACACGCTTAAAACTTACATTATGTTTTACATGGTTATTGAAAAGAATATTAATTATTAAAAAATTTGTTTAAAGCCACTCTTTCAATAATTTACATTACGCAGTGATTATGAGCTATATTCCTAAAATGGCACAACAAACTTGTTGAACTCGCATTCCGGAGAACCTGGGTTGGATCCCCGGCTCCGGCTATTCTGATTTCTGTTTTCCATGATTTCCCGAAATTGCTCAAGGCGAATGCAGGGATGACTCGGTAACAAAAACCTTAGCCCACTCCTCTCTTAGCTCCTGTCATTGTACCATGTTGTTAGTCATCGTCTCTAATGACGTCACTGTCAACGAGACTTAAAGCCCACTTATCTACCTGCCTAAAATATATATGATAGTATTTCTAGTTCAACGGCTAGCTACAATGTGGTCAGCAGATTATTTTTAACATTTTTGTTTGCTAGAAAACAACTAAACAATATCCTTTATAGTTTGGTTAAAAATTGCATTGGCATAACCTTTCGCGTCGGTACGCATATTTACACCTGCTTACATGAAACTAAAATTAATTATTTTCATCATTAGTAAGCAAGTAGTTAGAACGATATATAGGTTTTCAGATGCTGATATCCTGGAGCTGTGATACCTGTTCGTCTGTTTTATAAGTCCCCAAGTGTTCAGCCTTAAGCCCTCACTATTGAGTTTTGCAGTACTTTCGAAAATGTTTTTTTAAACGCAAATTAATACATTCATCAAAAATTATATTTTACAGTTTTAACACTTATATATCATTGTTTGTATCGGAATTTTTGTGTTACAATACACCAAACAGATTTTTAGATTTTTGCCCCTGAAATGTCACATATTTTGTTGTCAAATTAAGACAAACTGAAGCAAAATAATTTTTTGTTAGCATACGGTGCATTGTTTCGAAAAAAACTCTGGCAAAATTATGTATCGTATGATTGTGCACAGTCACAAATTCTTTCAAAGCATTTGGTTAAAAGATACTTGAGTTACTTGCAATTGTTTGAAATAAATTAAAGATCATGGTCTTAAGTGACATACTTATTCGCACAGACAAACGCTGTCAAAAGTTTATGAGCTCTGTAACTGTGGTACTGATTAGTTACTCGTAAATTTCGAGTCACTTCGATACAGGGCTTGTGCTGCTGGTTAGCGACATTTAATAAATGTAAAAAAAAAAAAAATTGAACACACTAAAATTCTAGATCTTTAGTCGTTTAGTTCAGTGTCAACTAAACTGTGTAGTAAAATTACCAACTTTAAAATACAAAAAAATGTAACATCATAAACCGGATGCAACGTTGGGTCGTGGTGACTAAATGGTCAGATCACTCGCCTCCCACCAAGGTAATCTGGGTCCGATTCCCGGCAGGGTTGGCCCTCGAATTTTCGAATGTGAAAACCGTCTCGGACGATATCGTTGGTCGGTGGGTCTTCTCGGGGACCTCCCGTTTACCCCGTCCCTTAATTCTTGTACTACTTTATACTCACATCGTGTCACCCTTCAGCAGCTCTAAAGACCTCGCTGTTAAAGGCTGACCAAAATATCTCACTCTCTCACTGATGTAACGTTTGAACGATTCTTGCAATGGGGTTGTATTACAAAGTTAGCTGTTTTCATTGATATAGTCCGTTTGAAATTGTTACATTAACAATTTTTATGTTTCGCTGGAAGAAAGTTGCAGAATATATAGCATCGTTTGGAAAGAACTATGAGTTGATATTAAGCAGATGTAAAACATTAAAAATACTATATCAACATTTTTTTCACTATATTGGATTTACTGATGAAACCAACAATATATACGTAGTTTTCTTCATTAATCAAGTCTAAGCATTTCCTCCGAACTGTACAATGAATTGTTTCTTCTTGCAGATGAATCCTCAGCACAAAGTTCCAACTATAAACGACAACGGGTTTGTTCTTGGAGAAAGGTAATTGAAATCAATTATATTAAACTGTTATAGTTTAAATGTAAGTCTCCTTTTGCACTAGGATAAGAACACCTAACTTACTCCCCGACATGCTCCATGGCAGATAGCGGGTTGAGACCCATTGTCAAGCATGGATGCGGTGAAGAAAAGTCCTTCGAAATAATTTAGAACACACACATATATATACGGCATTTTTTTCAAAGAACTATTGTGTAAGAAGCAAAATTTCAATGTGTATTTCACTTATTATTTAGCCAACAGAAACAAAATAACTGAATTTCTATTGAAAAACTCTCACGTTACCAGCAAATCTTACTCATACGTTCGTAAGTTAGATGTACTGATGCCAGCAGTTTTTCTGATAGAATTTGGTAATATTTGTTTTGAAATTAATGTATAGATACGTAAAAGTAAAAAGTGAAAAATTATGTAGCAAAATTTAATTTACGCTTATGTTATGAATAACTATACGCAAAATAGCATTTTGGGTTGAATGTAAAAGCTTTTATTCTCCTTTCACTCTTACCTAAGTTTTAGAATAAACAAAAAAAAATTATAAACAAACGTGTTCATTTGCTGCCGACCGCCGGGCGCGGTGATCTTGCTCAAGAAATTGATCTTTGTTATATGTCGTGAACATATAAATTTACCACTTAATAAGAACACTTTATTAAAATATATGTTATATTAACAGACGTCGCAAACACAATCTGCCACGCTATACGCTTATTTCTATAATTATGGTTAGCGGACGACACGTTCGTACAGTTGATTCACGAGTTATTTAACGACTGACACACTATAAAACGTACGAGTTTCTTGGTACACTTGTCAATATTTAGGGGTGTACGATACTCTCATTCTTGTTTGTGAAAGTACCAGAAGTTTAGTTCATTAATAACTACCATAAATTACCACTGTAAAAATATGTCGGGAATGTCACAGACAAATCTAACTTTTTTCTCAAAGTAACTTACAATATTAACACGTCAATGTTGTGGCTGCTGCGAATGGTTTTTCCGTATATTCATTTTCTGTATCGGTTCGTCCGTACAGAAATTCCTTTGCCTATTCCGTTCCGTCCTCGTGTCGTAATGTTTACATGTGCCAGTAGTCTTGCGGATTAGGTTATGTAACGTTGGTAGTGAACAGAAAAAATGTGTTGCAGGATTTTGAAACGTAGCTGTATGCCCGCATTATTAAACAAACTGCGGTGATGTTTATAAGGCGCGAATATAAATTTCACGTATTTTTTTATAATACTATACGAACATGTGATGTGAATTATCGACAATGTGTCCAGTGATTGATCAAATGCGATTTTTCCAAAATGAAGAAGTACAAATAATCCAAGAAGACTTGCAGTAATTTTTATGACACGTTTTTTGTTACAATTTTTTCCAGCATAAGGTACCAAATTTTCTTACGTCAGTACCAGAATATTTGAATACGATCGTTAATCATGGCTTGATAATAGCAATTGCATTTCGAAATATACTGCACCTGTACATTAAGTCAATATATTTTTATAAGTATTTACGTATTTTTCACTTTCGCATGTCAATAAAAAATACGAAATTTTGAGGCAGGGTTGATTGATTTATTAGTGCGTTGTTGTTTTCTGTGATACTAACTGTACACAGTTTTTTGTCGGTTGGAAATAGTACGTCGGCGCACTGCACAAATTGAGCCAATTAGAATCTAGCAAGGTGCAATGATATTATATTATTAGTTTACCTTAGAACCCAGGTTAGAGTGAACGGAGAGTATGAGTATACATTGAATTGGTATATGTATGTATGTATGTATGTATGTATGTATGTATGTATGTATGTATGTATGTATGTATGTATGTATGTATGTATGTATATATATATATATATATATATATATATATATATAAAACTGCGTGTTTTTTGTGTACTCTTGGCCATGCAGGATTAAAAAGTAAACATCATTAAAAACAGTATTTCATTTTCTCAAGTAATTATAATCCCCAGTTTCAGCGAACATCCGAGTAATGCCTTTATACAACCCTCAAGATCTTACTACCTTCCTCAGTGGATTAATAATAAACCTTCAAATGCCTTAACCTTAAATAAAGCCGTTCATATCCCCTTCCCCTAGAATCGAATCACTTCATGTGCTACAAATTGTCTAAAATATAGTCTGTACACAATTATTGCCACCCCTTCTCAATAATTGTCCACAATCCTTTATTTTTCTTTGGCTAGTTGGTATCTGATTTGAACTGCGAGTCGTAGTATTTCATGTATGCTAAGCAACCTTGCAGTAGGATGGGTAACACATGATTAAATAAAATATGAATATACGTTTAATCAAATCTGTTTGCTTCAGAATGTAACGGCACAGTGTCATATTAGGAGATGCATAGCTTCTCGAAATTGAAGATAGGCAAAACTGGGTCCAGCACAGCATCTCTCAAACGGCGTACATGTAAATTTAAACTGTCACAACCATGAGTACATATTAACAAAGCAAGCCAGCTTAATCATCGCACACCGAGCGAGTCAGCTCAATGGCAACACGTTGGACTCGCAATCAGGAAGAGCCTGGGTCGATTACCGGCTCCGGTCATACTGATTTCAGTTATCCATGTTTTCCCGAGTTCAATCCAGGCGAATGATAGGACGGTTGTTTAACAAAGGCCATGGCCGATTCCTCTCCCAGCTCCTGTCATTGTACCAAGTTGTGTGTCACCCTCTCTAATGACCTCGCTGTCGACGAGACGTAAAGCCCACTTACTTACCTTAAGAATGGCGTGGTAGATAAATAAGCGCTGAATTCATCAACTGAAATATACACGTTTTTGAAAGTCAGTATAAAAAATCTGCGAAACAGCAATATTTGATAATTACATTCGCCAACTTTATGAGGAAACATTTACCCATTATGATGCATTTGTTAAACGTGATCTCTTGCGCAGCAATTAAATTTACGATATTTTGGCGTCTGAGATTGTTCTTCGAATAAACGTTATTCGAGAAAATTTTTTGAAACTTGGCTGAAACTATTGTCTAGGATTGCTGTTTTTTGAAACCTACAATTCTAAACTGATGCTTTTAGCTCTGATTTATGTACCATGCTCTTTTAATAATTACAGCCACAGTCAGCAGTTAGGTTATCTTGTCGAAAGGTTAGAATCCATGGATTTACGTGATTATTTTCATAATCGGACGTTGCCATCCACCCAAATCAGTGGCAATACTACTTGTCAGACCCAGCTAAATATTTTCACTCTTAAAAGTCGAGGGGCAGTATTTCTGAGCATTGAAAAAGAACACAATTTTACACAATTTGTTCATTAAGTCAGCAACGGTACATTGGTTAAGGGTTGGCACCTATTGTCCATATCATGCGACGTTCGTTGAAAGGTCCTTACCCTAATGCTCGTCGAAGCTCGCGTATTGAATCTCAATGGAATTTACTGTAGTATTGCATGGTTTTTCGTTTGGAAAGTTTCTAAAGGTTTGATGCTGCTTATTTTCAACAAACATTTTCTACAGCCAAACTGCTGTATTGTTCACAGAAAAAAAAGTTTTCGAACAGCTAACTAAATATATGTTCGTAATTTTCCGAACGTTTGAATCAGCCAAATTTTTGGTTGCCTGGCAGGATTAGTTCTTTAAGCAAGTGGATTAATGAAGTAAATCATACAGTTTCTTAGAAACACGAAGTCAATATTTGACGCAGTTCACATATTGTTTATCCAGCAAAAAAAAAAAAAAAAAATATTGGACCAAATATACAGGCCGACTTGTATCGTCATGCATAAACTTTAATTAGGTTAACCGGACCAAACCTCTTTCTCTGTGTACTTTTCATGATTAACAGGAATTTTCTAAGTTTTTAAAACATACTAGATCACAGGCTCGTACTGAAACGTTTCTGAATGTATGAAATAATGATAACGCACCAATTTCAACAGCAACACCATAAGATCTCTCAGATGTCTGTCGCATGTTAACACATAGTTCGTCTCATTTATGAAGCTCATACATTGACAGTTCTGATTGAATCTCGTACAACATCCAACATTTCTACTGCTTTTACAAGAATTATTTTTTATCCTAAACGAGAGCAGATATCGATGAACTGTTGCACAATTTTGTTAAAAAATGTATTTATTGTGTACCCTTATTTTTTAAACTAGAGGATTATATAGATTTGGCTAATTAGATCATTGATGATAATTTACTTAATTGCATAATTAGCTGAAACCATTGTTTATTTTGTCTTGAAACATTTAGTCAACATAATATAAACAGTTCTTAACAAAATTGTGTAACAGTTTTTTAATACCGGCTCTCGTTTACAATTAAAAAAATTATCGTAAAAGCAGTAGAAATGAGGAATAATACCCTTAATACTTCCAATTTGCTATCTTTTCTTTACTTGTAAACGTACTTGACAAGGGATTTCATAATTAAGTTGCAAAGCAATGTGCATGGAAGTTTTAACAAAATGGCGTATCACTTTCTGATGACGAGCAGCAAGTTTTACTGTGCAGTCGCTAATAACCTAAATTGTTGGCTATTAAATGAAATATTTGTACAATGTATAGGTACAACGATATCTTAATGTATAGCAATTTTAATTATTGTACACGATGTTACCCTCTCCCTTCACTTCCCGTCCCCACTACTTGCTAAACATTTCATATATTGTGTCATAATATTTTTAGTTAACTTGTTAACAGTCGTGCCATCATGGGCTACTTAGTAGATCAGTACGCAAAGAACGACAGCCTGTACCCGAAAGACGCGAAGAAGAGGGCTGTTGTAAACCAGAGACTGTACTTCGACATTGGAACACTACACCAGAAGTTCTTAGATTATTACGTGAGTGTCAATTTTATTTGCAGTTGCCAAATTTGGACCAACTGAGTGAAATATTTATTCGCAAGTCGAGTCGACTATGTTATTTAGTTGAAAAATGTTATCCGTTTTTCACACTGATTGGCAATTGTTTGTGTTATAAACAGTGTGTACACTCTAAATTATAATCAGTTGAATTTTCACAGTTGCAATATGTTTCAAGGTTTTTCACTGGCGAATTTGTTGTTATGTCAATGTTCACCGATAAAAATGTGAGAAAAAACCATATTGAGGCAACTGATTCAATTAGTAGATACATTTAAGTAATTATTCAATACAAATTCTACTAATAAATCTGTAATTTAGAAACTACAGTTCAAATCTGTAACGAATACGTTATGTCAACAATTTCACATAATCTTAGTCTGCGTATAATAAATATCGTGCCACCAAATAGGAATCATGCTACTAATTTTTGTTTGCTCGTTTTTGTAAGTGAATTATGTGTTTTGATTAGTTACTCCTAAATGTGCATTCATATCCACAGCAGATCAACGTAGCAATACTTATTATTGTTGTACGGCTGTTGTAGATGGTTCAGTTTTGATCTGTTGCGCACTAAATCAGTATGAAGCTATACTGCTTAGAAAAATTCACACTTTTTTAGAAAAGGCAGTTTTTCTACGAAGAAAACGATGCAAAAATATAACACATATTACTGGTAAGCAATAATGTAAAGTTTTTAAATGGCAACTTATCCATCAGGTATTCATATTGGGTCAGTGGCCGACAGTCGGGGGACAGGTCAGTGGGCGAGGACCAGGGATGGGTGGCCCTTGGCTCTCTCGCTAGCTTCTGTTTTCCTTTGGAAGGTGGATGGAGGCGCAGTTCAGTGTTCCGTCAAAGGGTTCAGACGGTTCCAACTGTCTGTTAGCTAAAGTTCACTGCGTGGTAGAGCATGATCTCTCTCCTCGCGCATGGTGGTTGGGCGCCGGGATGGCCTAGACAAAGAGGCACAGTAAACAAAGAAAGCCGCAGGTAAAACTGCGAGTAAACATAGTGATGACATGAGGGGGTGGTTAAGATGTGTTGGAGATATCCAACGCCAGTAGTGCATCTCCCTGTTTGAGGTGTCGGAGCGGTGCCACGCTCTAGTATCCGAAGGGAGTAACCACATACACACTCTCAGGGGTGCTGATGTTGCTCCGGGGCTCGTGAGTATTGGTGGGCACTATACCGGGATGGGTTCCCCGGTCCCTGGTGCTAGCTTAACGCTTCCGTGACCCCTCAGCACAAAAACCTCTCACACGCAAGTCAACCTGCAACCTCCTCGTGGAGCCACTGGATCTTAGAACTAATGCAGGCTCTGGTGTGCGGGTCCTATGCATCTCGGCTCCTCAGAGCTGGGAAAGTTGTATCTGCCTTGATGAATTCTCCGACAGATGGCAACAAGGAGAAACCACTAGGTGGGGCGTTAGACTACCTAGCGCTCAGGTTATTGGGGCCCAAAAGCCCAGACCTCCATGTGGGAGATCAAGGGTAATGGAAATGGACGAACCTGATGCGGTCTGGGGAAACAAGTCACACGACCGAGCCGTGCGGCTGTAAGGGTGGTCCCCCCCCTCTCAGTGGGTTCACCGTCGAAAGGTGGGCCTTGTGTGATCTGTAGTAACCAGACGGTTAGGCTGGAGAATCCACAAATGCCATGGAAATTAAGTAGTACTACGGGCGACCAGGTTAGCACCACGGTAAGGTTATCTGCCGTGTCTGGTCTGGGTTGGATTCGTAGTGCTGGTGGTTGCCTATATGCTGGGCAGGCCTGGTGGGACACTTCCTCTGCGAAAGGCCGACGAGTGGCTGCGAAAGTGTCCGGGAGTAGGCCTAGTAAGTCTGTTTGGGGTAAGATGGGCCCCGACTCAAACCAAGAGGTGACTGAGCTGAGGATATCAGTCGGGGGACAGGTAAGTGGGCGAGAACCAGGGATGGGGGGCCCTTGGCTCTCTCGCTAGCTTCTGTTCTCCTTTGTAAGGTGGTATGGAGGCGCAGTTCAGTATTCCGTTAAAGGGTTCGGGCGGTTCCAACTGACTGTTAGCTAAAGTCCACTGCATGGTAGAGCGTGATCTCTCTCCTCGCCCATTAGGCCGGGCGCCGTGGTAGCCTAGGCTAAGAGGCACCGTTAACAAAGATAGCCACAGGAAACTGTGAGAAACATTGTATGACATGAGGCCTATCTCAATAATGTTTAGACAGTTTATGACGATGAGAACACTTTTTTTGACTATTTCTACGCATTAACCATTAATAAATATATATTTTTCTATAGCTTGAGACCTATGCAGATATATATATATATATTTTTTTTTTCAAATTTGACGTGCGGGAACAACGAACCGATAAGGGACAGAATATCACGGTTGACGAGAAGACATCGCATCTATTCGCAGTGTGCTTAAGTGGCGTGCATTGTTTTCGTATAGCATTTTTTTTCCTATTGGCTTTGAGTGGTGACCTTAAAGTTTAATTTATGGGTACTTTGATGTAAATGCCAGCGCTAGTATCTAGTTTTGAGAATTGGCGTGGTATTTCCCGGAAAGAACCGCAGTCAGCCTATAAGTAATATTCAAGGACCGGAAAACCCCGCTTTTAACATGCACGCGTCCTTTTTTTTTTTTTTTTTTTTAATTATGTAAGCATAACTTAAAGTCCGCGTTATTTACGTCGGTAAACGTAATGGGAAAAAGTTAAGTGATTTTGTGTAAAAAAAGAAAAAAAGAAGTGAAACGCTTCTGAACCGCTCAAGCGTTTGAGACATAGGCCTCCAGCTGTGAGTAATAGCATGTTAAGTGTATGATTATTATTGGAGATAGGAAATTTCGCGAAAATATTTTTCCAGCACTTTGTTTCAGTGTCTTACGTACGCACCTGCATGTCTGCTATGTGGTCAGTGATTGGATGCCGTAACACTCAGCGTGTGGAGGTTAAACCCGCAAATCACAGACGTGATGTGTGGCAGTTATCCGTGTACTGATTGGCGCAGTTAAACGAATAACGACTCTGCACAAAAACACTCTGCCAATAGCAATGAAGTTGAGCTGCAGGTGCGCACGTAAGGCACTGAAACAAAGTGGGGCAAAAATCTTTTCACCGAAAATTCCCGTCCGTAGTTACTGGTAGAGTGTCTTTGTGAAGTCACGTCTCTCATTTGACTATAGCAATAATGTTGCTGGAACACCACACGTCTTTGATTTGCGAGTAGAACCTGAAGATATGTGAGGAAGTTAAATCATCCAATCGCTGAGTGTAGAGCAGAACTGCCGATGTGCACGAAGGGCACTGAAAAAAAACTGGGGTGAATTTTTTTTATCGAGAAATGTTCATGGCCATACATCCAGTGCTTAGTGCCAAAATTGGTACAGTGTATACTCACGAGCAAGGTACGGCCATTTCCTGGTACCAGGTCGCCAACAGAAGGAAAGCAGAAGGTATACTGTACTGGGCTGAATCAACGAGAGGGTATGCGTTGTATACCCCCCACTACAGCACTTCATACATATTAAGTACCAACTTTTGCGTGCAGTGAAACGTGCGGACAAATATGGGTTAGACACTGGATTTTCAAACAGGTGGATGGACAGTGGTCGAACGGTCGCGTTACCCCGCGCACGCAGTCCAGGCATGACAGTATTAACATTAATATTAATGTCAATGCCTTATCGTAGCAGTCGAATCCACGCCATCTGGAATACTGGCAGTATATTGAATATCGTTTCGGCGTGTGCAGGCCGCCAAAATGGGCAAACGCCTAAGTGCACTGAACACTTCAGAAACTTAGAAGCATAGCCTTTCTTCTCGTGTTGTTATTTCAGTAATATTGTAATTGCTTCAAACCGGTACCTGTTTGTGGAACCCTGGAATTCTTTTATAGACATCCTGTACTCAACTGTTCTTTCCTGAAGTCATGTACTGAGTCTGATCTGATACCCCTTGCTTTGAAACGCGATCACGCTTAGGCCATGTTCTAGTTTCTACTTTTTTTTTTAGCGATATTAAATGTTTACGCCTAAACGAGAGCAGATATCAAAAATCTGTCTAGTAGTTTTGTTTGAAATCTACTTCTCCATCTTGACTGATTGTTTTCAAGGAAGTAAAATCTATGGTTTCAGCTAATTATGAAACTAATGAAACTCAGGTTAATTGCCTTTTTAGTCGAAATCGTATAATTTCTTCCTTCGAAAATAATAGCTATCACGGCGAAAACCACTTTGAATAAAACTTAAATCTTAAAAGAATTACTATCGCAAAAAAAAAGTAGAAACTAAACAGCACTGGCGGGACCGCGGTAGTCGAGGGGTCAGACCTCTGACCTCCCACCAAGGCGATCCGAGTTCGATTCCCGGCGGAGTCGGTCCCCGGTTGTTCGCATGTGGGAATAGTACCGGACAGTGCCGCTGGTCGGCGGGTATTCTCGGAGATCTCCCGTTTACCCCGCCCATTCATTCCGGCGCTTCTCCATACTCACATAACTTCACCTTTCACCAGCGCTAAAGACCTCGATGTTAAGCGCTGACTAAATATCTTCTCTCTCTCTTAACCACTGGCGCCAATACTGTGCGTGCTTGTCGTACAATACACATATTTTTTTCTTGCTCTTTGCAGTATCTACTTGCTCCCGAAGGCTCTTCTCAGGACTCGAAGAAGATGAAGGACCTGGAAGATGCGTTTGGAGTGCTGGACAAGTTCCTGGAAGATCAAGAGTGGGTGGCGGGCAGCAGCATGACCATCGCGGATATCTCTCTCACGTCGACTGTTGCTGCGCCTGTCGTAAGTCCTTTATAAACATGCGTAACTCACAATTTTGAGTGCAACGGATGCTTTCAATTCTTAAAGACGCTGCCTCCTTCGCAGCCCTGGCGCGAGCATGGTTAGTGGTATACATGTTAAATTACATTACATGCTGTCATCTAACGACCTATACATTTATCCCCAATGACTTTTTTGTTCATCTTAATATGTCCCACACTGCTATTGGATCATTTAGGGTGTTTTAAAATGCGCTGAAAACTGAAGAAATAGATATTTAAACTGCAAAAAAAAAAAAAAAAAAAAAAAAAAAAAAAAAAAAAAAAAAAAAAAAAAAAAAAAAAAAAAAAAAAAAAAAAAAAAAAAAAAAAAAAAAAAAAAAAAACACTCGAAAACATAATCTCGTAAATTTTTTCCCATATTTTAGTTAACGTAGCATCATCTTCTCAATGCAGTTAATGGTTTACGTCTTAGAGATATCATTTTAAATGACTGATCACCGCCGAATATAATTTGACTTTGCTTATGCAATGGCTCTCAGGTAGGCAGAGCCCATAAGTTTGAATATCTTCCGACATTTTAAATTAAATTGATTTTGAAGTAACATTAGTTTCTGATTTAGTTTTGGACATTTGGCCATGATATGGCGTACAATATTACTTGGTGGATAGTCTATGTATATAATAAAATGTGTCAATTTGGCTCGAGGAACTTGAGAGTTTTCCGACAGATTTATCAGTAGTTGTTTGTAATAATGAAAATAAATAAATGACTTACGTTAACATATTACCAATATTACATTCATATTTATCACCTAAATATGAGAAAAATGCCTATAATAAATAGTATATAATTGTCTCAAAGTCACGAGGGGCCGTGGTCGATTCAGTGGCTAGAGCACTCGCCCCCCACCACGATTATCCGAGTGCGATTGTCGGCGGGGCCAGACACCGATTTATCGCACGTGGGTTACATCACCGACGCTGCCGTTGGCTAGCAGGTTTTCTCGCGTTCCATCATTCATACATCGTAAGACCTCAATTAATGTATTCCTACGGAGAAGGCAGATGCTTACGGCCACCCAGTCATAACATCTCCAATTGGTCAACTATACCCTCGGGTACTCTCTCCATTCGATACTGATTTTACTTCCTAGTCACAGATGTTATGAAAATCTTAAGTCACTGTTTTATTATTACATGGAAATTAAAATATTTTCCTGTTATTACAAAGCCATGATTCGAGAATACAAATTTATAAAATTAAAGGCTATATGCTACATCGACACGCATATTATATATTCGTTGATTATACTGACAGTATATGTCATTGTAAATAATAATTTTATAAATATACTATTCATAATATGATAGTTTTCCTCTTTTGCATACCGTACCTTGTTTATAAATGTACAACTAGAATCACAAGGTGTTCTTAATGCTCGTGGTTCATAAAATTAAAAACAAAAAAATATCGGAATGTCACAAATTTTACTGATATTCAAGTTTGCCTTAGGCTGCAGTGTTTTGTGTTTTAATGTTTATGAAATACATTTTCGTGAATTGTTCGAATCTTTTAACTGTAGCTGTATTTTTCTAGAAATCTGAAATACCTGGGCCTATGTTTACTGTGTTAATGCTGGGTGTTTTAAAAGTATTGCACATCAAATTATTAAAACCTTATTGCAAATTTGGCCTAATTGAATGAGATGCACAATGTTGTGACGATCGATTGGTGTGGGAACAGAGGTATTTGGTCGATATTTGTAGGCCACACGTTATCATATATTTCCAGTGGAAATTTGCAGACGGCGAAACTGAGCGATCACAAAGCTATACAATGTCATGACATTAAGGGGCCTCCCTACCTGCACTTGAAATGTATTGTAGAGAGTTGTGATTATTCTTTTCTTGCCGAAACTACTAAACGCACATTATATATGTATATCTATGACAATGACACACATTTCAAACTGTGTCACTGGAGTTTCAAAAATTCAGCACGTTTACTCAAAACATCATTTTCTGGCCCCTCAAAATGACCAAAAATGGGGTTTTCAGACTGCCGTATCTGTAAAAATAACAACAGTACTAAAAACCCACAACTATAGGAACAAGCCTTAGACTTTGAACTATGTTGCACTCAAATGAAATGTGGTCACCGCTTAAAGCCCCACAGGAAAAAGGATAATAGTAAAGCACTGCACGCCCTCTGAGTGGCTTGCACGGAGAGACGATAATGTATTATGTACGTGGGTTAGCGGTACTCTTACCACCCCTGGTGCGCACACACAAACGCAGCCTATCTAGGGAGGCCCCTTAAGGGATTCACGTGGAAAAATTTCATAATTTCATATTTGCACGACATAGTGTTCTTTTTATAGATGTTACTTGTGACTTCATTTACCACTTGTAAACATTTTTTAGCTCTCATAGTTTTCCCACAGCAGCATGTCAAACTCAGAATTGGCAAATTATGGGAACATGATAATAACAAAAACCTCGTGACTTACTTGAATGAAACAATTTACACAGAAATGAGATATTTTAGGCCATATGCTAAAAGATTTAATAACAGACAATGAAACTCCTTTGTACTTTTTAAAAAAATCTGAAAATTATGACAATTTACTTTATTTATGGCAATTCTTTAAAAAAGGGCAAAATGACTTTGTTGTGTGTTTTTAAGTATTTTTGTACATGGCCCATAATATCTCATTTCGGTGAAAATTATGTCATTCGAATATGTCACTTAGTTTTTGTTAATATGATGTTCCCGTAATTGGCAAATTCTGACTTTAACATGCCGTTATGGGAAAACTGCGAGAGCTAAAATTATTTTACAAGTGAATACTGTAGTCATAAGTAACGCCAATAAAACGAACACTTTGTCATACGAATATAAAATTATGAATTTTTGTCACGTATGCCATTCCAGTGTTTCAGGCGCATTTACACAACCAGCATTAACCCAATATAAGTGAAGGCCAATCTTACTATCACTATAGCAATAGGAGTATTACACGTACCAACATTTGTCTTTGCGTTTTATCAAAGACATAGTCATTATAATATTTGCTGCGTTCGCCTAAGTCAATTGTAAAAAAATGGTTGACTACAAATTTTAAATTTTTTTTGTATCACGTTAATAATGTAACCGTTTATTTTACTTGATTTTGCAGAACGCAGCGACAATAAGAATGACTGTGTCTTTGATAAAGCGCGAAGAAAATGCTGATATATGTAATACTCTTACTGCTATACCGATATTAAGGTTAGCTTTTATTTTTTAAATTTTTAATGCAGGTTGCATACTTGCGCCTGAAACACTGTAACGACCTAACTACGTATATGCAATACAAGAGTATAAACATATATATTTAGCTGCCAACCCCTGACGGCCTGATACATGACTGCTGACCGCCAATTCTGGAAGAGACCAAGTCCACCTCCTTGCTATTTATTTTCACTGCTTGCGATGATCATTATTGACGCGCACTTGCAGGTACACGTCTGATAATATTATAGTAAAACACCAATGTGTTCGATAGTGAGTGTAAAAGAAAGGAAGTACTTGCAGAGGCCAGTTGTCCTTTAGTGAAGTGATCAGACCTGACGACTCCAACAAAGGCGATACGGGTTTGGTTCCCAGCCGGGTTGTTTTTAGCGTGTTACGAGTCTACTTACATGTCTTATTATCAGAACTGTACACTCCTGAATAATGCGCCGAAAAAAATGACCATAAAAAATATACTTTTATTTTTGAAAATTTTAGATTTTCGAACCAAATTTAACTTCATAAACTCCAGAGTGAAATTGACCCATTGCAGTTGACCCCTTGCCAACCTTGTTCATAAGAAATTCGATCATTTTCCTGACCTGTATTAGAGTTAACTTTATTACGTTACTGCAGGGCACGCTCAACATATTGATCTGAACAATTAAACAAGGCCAATTTTAAACGACCCAGAAATCAAACCTATTCATTCAATTACGCAGTTAACTTTTTACAGCTGCGTTTGAAGTCAACAGCATTACTTACAGTTAGTGAATTTGTTTACGTTCACGACGGGTGGTAAATACAATTAGTTGTGTTTGTTTTTATTTCGAACTAACGTGTTTAACTTTCTTCACACTGCTACACACATTTCTGTTGTCCACCCTCTAATACCAATTGCCTGTTGACTTTTGCAAGTCAATCAAAACTAAACGTAGAATATGTGCCGTTTTGAAGTCGGTATACAACCAGTTCAGCCTGAATAGGAAGTAATGACGACTCATACATCTATAGACTCAAAGATGTAAACCCCGTGTAACTGTGTAACACGATAGTGTTCAAACATCAAAGTTAGCAACTACACAGTACCGTGTGACCACAGCATAAGTCACAAATACCGTTACTTAATAAAATGATGAATATATTTTGATGTCATATTCAAACAGATACATAGTCTAGTAACTAAATTTTTCAATCAAAATAGACTGATACTTTTTCAGATGTGAATAAAAATGTCTGAATTATTTTTTCCCCAGACTTTGGGATTCGACCTGAGCAAGTTCAAGAATGTTGCGAAGTGGTTTGACAAATGCAAGAAGTCTATTCCTGATTACAAAGAAATATCTGAAGAAGATCTCTCGAAGTTCAAGGAAAGGTTCAATAAAGTTAAACTAAATTGACCTAGTTATGTCAACATCATTACCAATAGTTCATTATTTCATACCCTAAAATTATTTCTGGTCACATTAATAAAGCTAAGATGCTGTATTACATATAAAACAAAGATTTTACTAGACGTAAGATGAGTTCAGTTATTAAAACATCCAGTAAATAGAGAAAACTTGAAACAGCTGGAATGAACAGGTGCAAACAATCGAACATTTGTATCGTTACTGTAAAATATTTAAAAATAATAATTTATTTTTTATAAGTAGCCAGTTGTAATTCCATGATATTGTGAATAGTGTTGTGTTCATTAAATAAATGCATAGTTATTAATTAATCTGTGTGTTTCCGACGCATACAAATAATTTTCAAACACTGTTTAATATTCCTTCTCTCAACACATGTTATTTTCTGTAGTAATTGATTTATTGGCACCTGTGGCCATATTGAAAAATAACAAATTTTTAATTAGTTGCATTATGGCCAAATCCATTTCACTATAAATTAGCACTCTTGTTCCTAGACCGTGTGTGTCTCTACCAGATGACAGGAACCGATCACAGATCCCGATACGTCGTTCTTCTGTCTGGAAAACTAGTGTGTTTTATTTCCTTTTACATATTTACAAAATGTTTACCAGCACATGAACTTTCGGTAAATACACAGAATTCCTCTGCAAAATTACAAAGTTTACAGTTGCAACTGTATATACGAATGGTTTTACAAAGAAAATCTTTGTACTTTTACAATTATTTGTGAAAGTACAAAAATAACGCTTTGTAAACTGTACAAATATTTTAGAGTGTGGGGACTAAATAATAAATACAGTTTTATAGTAGATGGGAAGAAATTAATAGTTTGCACAATGTACTTTATGTATACTCTAGATGTTGGGATCAAAACTTTAAATCTAACCAATAAACTTGATCATAAAAATGTACAGTTTGATTTCTACAGTCAGTAACATAACCTCTGTGGAGATCTGCAGTTGTTGTAGACCCCCTTATGTAACCAACTGGCATGACGATTGCTGTCTTAAATAGTTATTACTGCTTTGTACATTGAATATATATAAATAAAAAAAAAACATGACGTTGATAAATTCCCCAAGTCCCAGTATTTGTCGAAAAAATTGATTAAATGATTTCAGGATCAATGTTTTTGCACTGAAATTTAGAAATGCACCAAAATATTTCATAAACTAGCTTCTGGAGTTAAACATCTTGCATTCATAGATACCACATAAGCAACCACTCACCACAGGTATAATACATTTTCAGATGTACCAATACAATTTATACAGATTTGTAATAAACACAGACGTGGCCGTATATAAATAGAAAAATTTAAGAAATATATGCATACAGTTCCATTGAATGTGACCGTAACGGAATTAAGACCATACAAAAATACGACTGAATTACATTGGTACCATACGGACACAATTACTTCATATTCTCAACAATGTACATAGCACATGGCGCCGTATAGAATCATACATAGGATTTTTTCCTTAACAATAGGGCCTTAATGTTTAAATCAATGGAGTTTTTGCACTTGTAGTCCTCTTCAGCCCAAGGCGCGATATACATTTCACTACAGTAATATAGTCGCTGAAAATATTATTTTGCATCATCTTTAAGTACTTCGTACTCTACAAGACTGTCAACTAAAGAAAACTTTACAGGAGAGCATTGTTTTTAATGGTTTCCTGGCCACTTACGAATACACTTTTGCCAAAGTACTTCAACAGCAGCTGAGGCTGGATCTCTGGGCTTATTTTTGGGGATATTCTTTCTACACACTCAACTATAGAAACGTTGTTATACCTTAATTGCCTCATTCTGTAACATTTTCAATGTTTGACGTTATTACTAACGGTGCATAAATTACTAAGACAATAAAAATAAAATAAATGTAATAAGTAACCAGTACTATTCTTTAAGTGCCTTCAACTGAAAGAAAATAAGTATTTAGTTTATTCCACATTTTGAATTATTACTTCGACGGATGTATATTTTTTCCAGTTAATCCTATAAATTATTTTTATAGTTAATATTATACCATCTTCTCTTACAATTTTTAAGTATGTCTTCCACATTTATTAAAGTGTTAGGAATGTAAACTTGAAACATGGTTGCATTACAAGAGGTTGGGCTATTAATTAAGAAGAATGCATCAATAAGGTAATTAAGTACGAACCGTCGTTTGAAAAGTTTTAGGGCGGAATTCATAGTGATGAAATAAGTAATAAATAGAAACTACAAACCACGCTTAAGTATGGTTTCCAATTCATGGCGTCAGAAACAAGAATTGCTTTTTGTGACCGCTTAAAGCAATGCTTCATTAAGTATTGCATCAAGTAAGTACTTCATAGTATGTATTCACAGTCACAAAAAAGTTCTCCATTTTTCACAAGTACTCATAATCAAACACGCATTGCTTGTTCACTTAAATGCGTAGTACTTCATCAAATTTGCTCCCTTGGTGACATTTAGAACTGGTTTTGTGTGTAAAGAATATGTTACGAAGGGGTTCCTTCCTTCGCATTGATAATTGATTCCACGTATTTAATTGAAGTTCATAGTTATTTGCAAAAAATAATAAATAAAAACGCCTAAAACATAAAACTAAACGAAAAAAAAAATTCAACAAACATAGCCACGAAATCCTAGCCTCAGTTCTCAGTCATTAAATGAAATATGCTTAGTTATTTTAATATCAGGAAGGCTATTGTATCAGAAATATATAACAGGGAATTGTGATTTATTTGTAAATTCCGCAGTAAAAGTAGCTCAACATTACGTTTACATTTTATGCTGAAACAGTCGCAGATTGAAAACGTACAACTCCACCTATAACACTGTTAAATGTAGGCCTACTTAAGCCTAACGAACACAACACCCAGTTAAGCAAGTAATTGCAATATTTTCGTAAATCAGTTGTTGTTAAGCTAGCATGTAAATGAAGAAATCGTGGTTTGCAATTTACTCTTATAACAGTGCCCGCTGTTTCTTTTACAAAAACTACAAAAAAATAACATGATTTAAGCTCATTTGTTATAACCCTAACGTCACAATGAGATGCGGTTATGCAAGTGTTTGGTATTTGTAATTAAAGACAATAACAGCCGTACTGTTAGGACTTACTTATAATAACAAGAAACATACATTTATAATTAAAGCTAAAGAACTTAAGCGTCGCCTATAACATACATAAATTCCAGTCAAGAGTTGGCTTTTTGCCAGATTTGAAGCTGACAGAAAGATAAATATAAAATCACAACATTAAATTTTAGTACACACGATCGTTCACTTTATCACGTCACTCACAAAAATCACAATGTGCTCAGAGTCAGTTTACCAATGCGAGGTTATGTTATCAGTTGGTAGGCACACATCCAGCAATAATAGGAGTTGATTATAAATTTTATTTCAACGGTAACACCACGAGATGCGGTCAAGGACACATGTTCAGGTTGCATAATATAAGAGTATTACACGCATAATAAAATTGTGTTACGAGAACAGCTGAACTGTCAAGGTCGGTTTACGATGCAAACATGTGCGTAGCAAACGTAAGCGTAAGGAAATGAAAGTTGGGTTTTCTTATGACACAGTTTATGGTGATGCATACCTACCGTGTAGAATTACGTCGTCGACTTAACGACGTGTATTAAATGGTTATATTTTATTTCCTACCGTAAAGCGTAAAAGTTTCAGCCAATAGGAACGCAGTATACAAGAATACTTCCGTTCAACGTCACTTCTGCCTTCGTTGCTTAGCAACCGATATACTAGCATCTCTGGCGAATAACAATATTGTATTTACATTATTGATACGTGTTAGTTTTGAAAAATATATATGACTAGCAGTCCCCCGCAGCTTTGCTCGCGAGTATTATTCGTAACTGATAATATTTACTTTAATTGAAAAACCTCTTTGTACACAAGATTGGTACTTCAGTCATCAAGTGTTAGAATATCCAAGCGGCTAGTTGAACTAATTCTGCAGAAGGATAAGTATCTATAGCTGTCCATGCGAAAAGCAGTCTTAAGTTTGTCCCTGCCACTAACAGCGACTTCACCTGGGCCTTATTTATAAAACTGCCAATTTGACGTTCTATGGTAGTTACAGACATCTAAGGTAAGAGGTTAATCGAATGAGAAACATCTGTTTACCCTGTGCACAACCATTGGTGACGGTGCCCTCAACTATATATTGTCAAAATATTCACTTTAACTTTATTGACATTACAAAGTTTCAAAGAGTTAAGGTTTCGCGGAAACGTATTTGGTGCCCCAAACCTGAGATTAGTGAGATGATATATCGTCGGTTTACTGCCAAAAGTGACAATGTCAAAATGAGATAAAATTATAAAAATGCTAGGAATATGTATATGTTGTTCACGAAC
>PNEQ01122513.1:0-40491 GCA_003012365.1 Medauroidea extradentata
GTAGTTATTATTAGGCTCATTACCAATGTTATTCTCATCATATCTCCCTGGTGTGGGTGATAAACTGTTGCAAGAGAGTACTAACTGTTGTTCCATCGTAAGAAAGTAGTTATTATTAGGCTCATTACCAATGTTATTCTCATCATATCTCCCTGGTGTGGGTGATAAACTGTTGCAAGAGAGTACTAACTGTTGTTCCGTGCTCGTAGCAGGATCCAATAACATTAGTGCAGCCAACGTAAATACAGGTAAAATTACCAGTCAAGGGTACTGCTGCCCTTACACACTTCGGCGTCTTAATACAACTATGTTTCAGTGACAGATGTGCAAACTAGAAAGAAATGAGATAAAGTCAGGAGCCAATATCGTCATACCCTGCACTACCATTTGTTACTTCTGCATTACTTAAAGTTAACGGTTGAGCAAACGTGCAGTATTACGACATACAATAGATGTTCCCCTTTCGTCATCATCACAGCTGCTACTTGTTAAAGATAATTTTCCATTACCATTATATTTAAGCCGGTGTGCTAAGCATTGCCCATACAGAGCTGAAGGTTATGTTCGTTGAGCGCTCAGAAGCGAAGAAACAATAAGGACTATACCGAAGCGTGTTTCTGTCGTCTTATTGCTTCTATGTACAAGGGCTAAACTCACGCTCAGTACTTACATTGTAGGACCTCTGGAATAATAGGACTTTAAGTGGTGACCATATCGTTTTATTGGTGACCAGTCTCTGGACAAGAGTACACTGTAGGATTCTCGATTGGTTTCGCATCTACCTCAGTAATGATTTCAAAATATAGCTGTGCGAAAAAAAAACCCGTTTTTAACCACATTGGAGGGCTCGAAAATAGTGTTTCCAGTGCCAGTGAGTACTTGATAGTTTTTCTCTAAAAGTAAGGCAAAGTTTAGGCTTACGTATCGTCGACAGAGAGGCTATGTCGTGACATAGTGGAAAACGGTAAGACTCTTTAGTGACACCGTATTTTGTAGAACAGCGTAGTGGGCTGCATCTTGTATTATTGCAGGGTGGTTATGTAGTTGCTTAACAGCGTTCTGCACTGAAAAATTCGTAAATTTGTAATTCTACCAAACACTTCCGAAATCTTACACGTTACATTAATAGTAATTTTCCATTAATTAAATGTTTTTCCGTTCCATAGAATTCGTACAACCACGTTTCAAAATAGCGATTTGACTATTTTCGCTACTTACCCAAAGTAAAAGCTATTCAAATGATAGGAATTAAATAATTTAGAGTGAAAGTAAATATTTTAAGCCACAGAATGACACCTTTCTTAGTTCACGTTAACATTGTCTTTTTTTTTTTTTTTTTTGTTAATACAGGTGCTCAAAAATACGCAAAAAATTAGGTATGTTCCAAGAATTTTTTAAAAAATGCAAACAGTTTTTACGTGAAATTACGAAGGTATTATCATGTAGCTTAATACATTTTCTTTCGCCCTAACTTATTTAATTCGTATTTTTTTAATAGTTTTTATTTTGGGTAATTAACGAAAATAGTCAAATCGTTACTTTGACACGGGCCTGTACGAAATCTATCGGACGGAAAAATACTTTATCTGTGGGAAATTACTATTGATGTAAAGTGTAAAGAGCAGAACAGCGTTTGGTACAGTTACAAAATTAGGAATTTTTCGGGACAGAGCAGCCTTAAGGCTGAAATTTGGAAATTGTTTTGCTTCTTTTATCGGTATTTTAATACAAAAATATTTTGTAATATATTTTAAAACATGTCTAGCAGTAGCCCATGACATGTTGTTTCAGTGTAAATGTTTTTATTTAATTTATGTTTATTGGTTTTTGCGGCTTATAAGAACTAAAAACGTACAAATTTTGTCTTTGAAGTGGCATTATGGGAAAACTGATTGAGGTAAAAAAATTTTTCGTAAGAGGAAAATATACTCCCAAGTAACAGCTACAAAACAAACACTATTTTATAAACATATCAATTATGATTTTTTTTTTATTTGTACGCCCTTAAGTAACTATTCTAGCAATTGTCTCGAGCGATTTAAGGAAACCACGGAAAACCAAACTCACGATGGCTGAAGCCGGAAATCAATCCCGTGTCCTGCCGAACGCAAGTCCAAAATGTTACCGTTATGCCACATGGCTTGGTTTATTTTCTGAAATGAGTTTTCTTTTCGAATGTATGTGAATTGTGAACACGTAAAACAGTTTCGAAAGTAAACGTTGATTTCTAACACGCTGCAACGCAATTCAACCAGACATGCAGACGGACACATAGCCCTCTTGAGGACAGAACTTTGAGCTAGTTTCGTCTGCTACATGTCAGTGAATTAGCCCGGAGGGGGGGGGGGCATGTGGTTCAGACTGTCCATCACCTTACAGAAACAGCTTAAATAACACATCTTTATACCTTAAGAATCTAAAAAATTTCCGAGGGGAGGATCACCAAATTCCACTATTAATTTTGGAGAGTTAGGGCATCGCTGTTACTTAGTAACATTCCCATGTTCGGAACCCTTCTAAACACAAACCTTGGCTGTGTCCTAACTTGTTCAGGCCATTCGAATGCAACCTTCTATGCGTGAATTTGTGCACTATCACGAGATGTGATGATTTACAGCGCAAAAACGTGACTGTTTGCTGGGTGTCAACGTACGTTCAGCGTACAAACATACTACTGATCTTCGCTTGTACGTGGAGCTACTACCTTACTTGACTGAGCCAATAAGAATAACGCTATTGTGATATTTGATGTCTGATATTGGTCTGCAGACAGCCACATTGTGTCAGACGTATATCACCCAATCATACATGTTGCAAGAAACTACAGCAAAAGGGCAAGTTGGGACAAAAATTTTTCGCGATGTACCAACGTCTATATCATGCTGAAAATGCAATTGCACCCTGTGGTTAATGCTGTATCACTCTCTTCTCAGGGGGGATAAAAACGAACTTGGCCACGATATAGCTTCATACCAACATCACATTGGGAACTGAGTAGAGATAGTCTTGAGGTATGAGGATTTTCATTTTTGATTATTCCGGTTCTACTCTCGCTCCAGTTATCATGATTTCAGTTTTCTATTGTTTTGTCACATCATTCAGTGCAAATGCTAGGATGGTTTCTTAATGCGTGCCAGGAGCGCTTACCTTTAAGCTCATGATTTTCTGGGCCGCTGGCTTCATTTCCAATGTCCTACCTGGCTGAAATTAACGAGGCGTTTACTACAAGCACAATTATCTAATGAATCACTAAACTCGTCAGCGGGATACGTCACTCCTCGGGACCACTGCATACTCTTCTATTAAGTAGATGGAGTAGTGTAGAAGATAACCAATCCAAGAGTTTACTGGAAATTAGGTATTGTCGGTGGATGTGCGCAACCTCGTACGCCAATGTTGAAACTGGTAAGTTTTTGGAGGATGGAAGATAAAGATAAGTAAAATAATCGTTTGCAAAAAAAAATTTCAATTTGTAATTCTTTAAGCAAATTTCTGTTCAACACATTACTATCAGAAATATTATTTTATTGGAGTTACTGAAAATATGAAATGTTCATAACTCTATTGCTAGCTTGGGATACATGATAAATGACGCTCTGCATCTTCACCGACGATATGTCAAATAAAATTTTGTTGGTCTCCAAACTCTAGATGATACGCTTTGTCTAGAATCTAACTTCTCTTCAAATATCATGATTTCAGGGTAGTACTTTTTGCATTGAATTTATTTCGAAAATTCTATTTTAATGGTATAATAGTGAAGTGATTCCGTTCTGCATAACTCCTTCCTAACACAAAATGGCTACACTGCAATAAATGACGAGTGGCTATGTGGTGTGATATTAGTCGAATGAGCTTCATCTCTTTCGTGCAGCTACCTCATGGTGAATTTCACAGTCACTTCTCGATGCAAGTCGAAAAATTTTGGCCGCCATGGGAACACTGTATTTGATGGCAGTGTAGCAGGTATACCTAGATTGATGTTAATCACTGAAACTTCTTCAACTAGTCATTGCATTCGACCTAAAACTTACCAGTTAAATAATTAAAAAATAATGGCATGACAGATTACAGCCCGTCCTTTGTCGGATCACACTTTATAAACTATTAGATCTTCGTAAGCTTAGAAATCGTTTGAATAATACATTCATATTATTTATTATAATAATATTCCAAGTTCAAACAATTTTTAAAAAAATCTCTCTCAACCTAGCAGGTGCACTTGAATGTATTTGTTATAATTTAACACGATTCTAATGTTTCACCTAACTTTAAAAATGAGAAATCTGTGGTTATAGAGGTCTTCTTTTAACGTAACTTAATGTATTTCGACTGCTTTCATGATGATTATTTTTTATTCCTAAACGAGAACAGATATCGAAAAATGTTGCACAGTTTTGTTAAAAATTGTTTTTAATACGCAGTCTAATTTTATTAGTCAATAATGAGGATTTAGTTAAATGCATAATCATTCAAAATTATTGCGTATTTTGTCCTGAAAAAAATTTGTTAACATAGTATAACTATTTTTAACAAAACATTGCAATATTTTTTTGATATCTCCGCTCTTTTAGGGTTAAAAAAATTCTTATTGTGAACACAATAGAAAGGATGGAATATGGCATTAAACAAACAACAAATTAGGTTGTTTTATAAACAGTAAATTTAAGCTAACGTTATTATAAATAGTCAAGTATACACTAAATAAAACAAGTTTCCAATAATTTTATTAAACACTATACAAAAATATATACAACAGTTTCACAGAAAAAATTATTAACAATTTTTTTCAGTCATAACATTTGCTTTCAAACTAAAACTGCACAGAAACCACTAGCATAAGATGCATTTATAAGTAATGCATTTCCTAGCAAATACGTGTTGTGAGTTTGAAAACAATTACCCGCTGCATAATTTTAACCCTCTGTGTTAATGTGAATGAAATGAATATATATAAACAGAATACAGGAACGTGAAAGTTAAAATTAAATGCGGAAAAATTGTGGTTATAATTGAAACCACTATATTGCATTAACCCATGGCCTTCAGCTGTGCAACTTTTTATTATGTCTTGTAAGTATTCATTGATATTAGAAGTAGATAACTTTATGCGTAGTGCGCCATCCTTTCTTCCTATGAATATTTTAAGTGTAAATCAGTGTGAAAATCAAATGTGTTTCTTAACTTACTGTTGTAAACAATTTACCAAAGCAACATAAAGGTAACGTTAATTTATCCACCATTTTCGTGCATAAAAATTATATTTCAGAAACAATGTATCCTGTAATGGTAAGAATTATAAAGTCAATGTATTACTAGCGTTAGGCGCTAGTAAAAGAAACTCAGAGTACGGCTCGAAATAAGATTTTTAGCAAACTGTCAAGTTACTCAAAAATAATCACTTATAAAAGAAGTTTAACAGAATATGAAAACATTATTTTAAAAAATCCTACTGAACTAAATGTATAATTTAGATAATGCCATGTGAAGCAAATTGGAGAATTATTTTTAGACGTTACATTTTAGGGGTAAGGTTTTAAAAAAATATGTAAATAATATTCATAGATCTAGCGTGATGCCAATGACGAACATTTCCATGGAAAATGAACAGAATGCAAAATTGACTATGACTTAAAAATTTCTTACATCATTTTTATGATACGAATTGTAATCGTTGACACTTTCACAATACACACCTATAAATAATAAATATTGGGTTCTGCATTTAAAAACTACTAATAACTACCTTAAACGATGAATTAAGTCTCACGAGCAATGGATTTAAATATTTCAAATATCTTTAACATTTTGCTGCATTTTTAATGTATGTTTATTCGCTATACTTAATCAACAACAAAAATGCAAAAAACCTATTTCATCAGAGATTTGTACTTTTTACCACGTCCTTTACGCTTAAGAACATCTATCTGGTCTTCATTTAAATTATTAACTCATTTGTTATGAAACAAATCAGGAAGTATAGCTCGTATATCGTCACTTATGGTCCACGGGAAAATACTCAGCTAGTTACTAAGCTGCGCAGGGATTCTTGATGTGGGAAAGCCACACTGTTCCACTTCAGTGTAAGTTGTCTTAGTTTCTCGTGTCAGAATATCAGTAAACTCTTGTTTCGACTTGGAAACAGAGACGTAATACCAACAGAGGTGAGCTCGACATGCGAAATATCAGTACGAGGTTTTAGCTCGTTTACAGATTAACTTTAAAGGACTAGAGGCTCAATTTTATCTTCACTTAACAAAGTATTATTCATTATTAAAAAAAAAAATGAAAATATATTTGCTTTCTGCCAAAAAAATACTGTGAAATAAAAACAATACAACCCTTGAGGAGACAGAATGTAAAATCGCCATTTTTTTTTCACAAAAAACTGCAGCAAGCAATGCTTTATATGATTCCTCCACGGTTATTTGGCATAATTTAGTAATTTGCAAACATATGACAAATTTCCTGTAACACTCTCACTGGTCCAATAAAAGAAAACATCCGGACACGGAGAAATTAAATCTGAACATTTAACTAATCCCTCGATACATTTCTCTCTCTTAACTTTTGTCAGGTAAACACTTAAAGAAATCCAGGTTTAACACTTAAAAATCAAGGCTATTTCTGTAAATGACATCTGAGTATTGTTAGTACCATACTTATTTTTTGAAATGAAAAACGTTCCTGGTAAGTTGTCGATAGTTCCGCAGCTGCGCCGGGAAGGAATCTAATTTTTTCGTTGAGTGCACAGTTGATCTGGTCTGGTTTTCGGAACGTCGCGTCGAGGTCGTTTCCCCTGCCGCACCTCCGTCGTCATTTTAATGTAAAATGTGCGTGGCACGAGGCTGAGGGGATCACGGATGGGTCGATGGAGGGTGATGATGCGATGGAAGACAGAGTGGGAGCTCACAGCTTGTCGAAGCCGGCGTGCCTGATGATGTCGAAGATCTTGGAGCGGGGGATCTTGTCGGCCTCACGGTCGATGACCTGCTGCTCGTCGGCAGTGAACCAGCTCTCCTTGGCGAGGGCAGCGGCGACGCGGGGGTCCTTGTAGAAGGGGTTCTGCATGTGTGCGGGCAGGCGGGACTCGGCCTCGGCGTTGAGGACGACGGCGCGGTGCGGCGAGACGACGGGCCTGGAAGGACCTGCAGGAGCGACCAGGGGCGCCGCCGCGTGGAACAACACCGGCTGGAAGAACTGCGGCCGGCAGAGGGCCAGTGGCGCCGCGGCGGCCAGGAGAACAAGAACCGTCAACTGCTGCATCTCTAGGGTAGGAGGATGTCTACCTGCAACAACAGACATTCACAATCTCACTTAACAATCCGTAAACAACACAGCAGTTTAGAAATTGTTAGGGTGAGTGAGTGAAGAGATTTTGGTCTTCAGCGCTGGTGAGTATGGAGCAGTGCCGTGATGAAGAAGGAAAAGGGATGAACTAAATGCACATTCTACAACTCAGCTTTGTATGTAGTATATGTGTTCAATGTTTGATGAAGTTCTGGAAAAATAGGCCTATTTCGTAGGATATGTGATACTTTGCTAAAAATATAAAAATGGCCGACAATTTCAAAATATGAACCATAGGATGTAGTATACGTGTACAATGTTTGGAGAAGTTCTGAAAAATATTTTCTGAGATATGTAATATTTTGCTAAATATATAAAAATGGCCGCCATTTTGAAAATACGAACATGGCGTAAACTAAATATATAAACGTCAAGTCAGATTACAAAGTACTATATGTGTACAAATTTTGATGAAATCTAGTCCACTGGTTCAAAAGTTTTTAGGGGATACACACAGAAAGGTGATCTCACAAGCCTATTTTTCCTTCGGAAAGTTGATTAAGAAAATGGTTCGGAGACATTGGCATTTGAAATGTAAGTGGAAAAACAAATTTGTTTGTCAAAATCTTTCCCTGTAACCATAATACCACCTTTAATGCTGGAAATATACTAATTAATAGTTCCCAATACTGTTATGTTACGTTAATTGCATTTTTTGTTATAGAAATATGGAAAATACGTAACAACAATAAGGAATCAATTCATAAAACACAGCTGTCCTGTATGCTATATAAGTGTTGGTATTACCGCCAGAAAGACAACTGAAAGATGCTTTACAATAGAGGCTTAACTCAAAATTGCCTAATGCTGATATGTGCCCCTATTGATTTGGAGATGCGAAATAAGCGACTCGTACATAGACATGTTGCCAATTACTTTAAAGTGTAGCTGCATATGTGCACGTAAGTCATCAAAATCAGTTAGTGGAACATATTTTCCACCAAAATTATGGGTTCCTATTTATGGTACATTAGCAAGTCCATAGACTTCCCTGATTGGTCTATCTGTCCTATACATCATGCATTCCGAAAGAGCTGCAGCATTGGTGTAGCGTGAAGCTCAGGCAATGATACTTTCGTTTGCAGCGTTGCCAAATCGAAAGCCATGATCTACAAGAAGTAGCTATGGTAGAGTTATCTGGCGGAGAGGTTGTGGGGTTCAAGAGAATTAAAAGAATAAAGCATGGCAATTGTTTAGGTAAGTGAAGATAGAAATGGGATCAAATGACAACTAGTCTTGAGGTAAAAAATTATATGATTGATACTAGCGTGTGGTATTTACAAGTAAAATGCATCCAAGAGGTTATTAGCAGACGTGCACAAACAAGTACACAAATCTTAGAAAAATAAGTACGGCAGAAATAGAAGTTAGTGATTGTGGCACGGAGGAACAGATCACGTACCAGTAAAGTTATAAAATATGTGAAGAAAACCGTTATGGTCTCAAAATGAAAATAAACCTTTAGTAAAGATAATATGTATGAAGCATTTAAATAGCAAATTGCCCCTTTGGGCGACATCAGTGAAGCTTCTGGTTCTGGTAGCTAATGCTTGTTCGAATTTTTTCTTCTGAAAATTTTACAGAAACAATCTTATTCTCCAGTTTCGTGCTAATTTAAGGTGCATCCAGTAAGGACTGAAGATAAAATAGGACAGTTTAAGAAACCCGCGCAACCACACAGTAAGTTCGCTGCTTAACGCTATGGTTATAGTTATAGTCCGTTACTTTTTTCCCTGAGGTATTTTTAGATGGCCCTGGCATTTTACTGCAAGGCCGGAATAATAAAGCTCCTGCTTGAAGAACGAAACGGTCGAGTCAAACAATAATTTAAAACTGACAATTATATGTTTCTACTTCAACAACCGTCCCAATTGTTAGTAATACAGCTGCAATATGGCGTCGAATGTTGGCTGGAATGACTTGTTTTGTTCTGAGTTGCTAACGTATAATACAGCGCTTTGAGAACTATACTCTATGTAATTCTGCCCATGTGTAAAAGACCGCACCGTCAATGTGGCTAAGGTACACGTTAATATTATCAAATGAACAGAAATGATAAAAATATTTAATAAATAGAAGATTTTCTTTTACAAATTGAGTCTAGAAAACCTTGGATCATGTAATACAGTTTACGTGTAATGAAATGTATTTTATTATGTGTACTTAATACGTTTTTGTTCATGTTATAAAACGTGTCTTTTGAAATTAAATTACTGTTTCTATTTTGGTATGCAACTTATGTATTTTATAATTTAACGCGACTGGTTGTTCTATACCCTTGAGTAGCGCAGTCGGTTAGGCGCCGGTCTACGTGTGAAAGGTCATGGGTTCGAATCACGGCTCGGTCATGGATGTTGTGTTGTCCCTCCAGCCTTACTTCTTTCACCCGAATCGGCTCTTAAAACCTTGTTGTTAAAGGGCCGTAAAACCTTCTCACAATTTACCACTGCTAATGTTTTTCCTGATTGGACTGTGTGTAGCACAACAGACCAGTGGGGAAAGTCGTTGTTGTGAGAGAGCATGAAGCTCTTGTAAATTGACCCTCGTTTGCAAGGTTGCCACATCGAATCGTAGGCAACGGCCTTCTACTCTAGACGGCAGGACACTGCACACGTCCACTCCAGCGTGAGTCGACGATACAAGCGAACGCCGTATGTTACAAATAATTACCAGGTTACTGCCGATGCTGTCTCGCCACTCATTGCGTCAATCAGACTGCTAGGGAAGATGAAAGAGGGTTTACACAAACTCTTTCAGCATGCGTAGTATCAAAACAACGGCCAGTAGTGAACCAAACATGTCGTGTTGGACACTGCAGGGTTACTGGGGGCGATTACGATCATGCTCATCGAGATTAGCCTATTAAATTCCATCTTGAGTCGTACATTAAAAATGAACGACCTAAGTGATCTTTGCTTGTGGTCAGAAAGTAAACCCAGCTTACTTGCTTGCACGCATCCGGTCACAACATATGGATTAACCTTCGGTGATCGACCATCCTGATAAAGTGACAGAAAAAAAATCTATCTATAGTCAATCCCAGGAACGGGTGGACTCTTTCGACAACTGAAAAATGTCATTTCAGGAACTTAATTCAATAGTTTACCATCATGAATCAATGTGAGATACTACATTAGAAACTAGCAAACTGTCGAATTTTCCCGCGATAAGTCACTCCTCATACTTATTGAATAAGCGAAAAAAAAGTTAAAACATGTTAGCAGCATATAAAGCCCCATAGTCCCAAATGGTAATGAACAGCACAGCACAAATGTTACGCCAGCAGAGCACTAGTTCGTGGGATATACTTTAACTCTTGTAGGTTACTTTTCGCAAACGCGTCGGGAAGACGGAAGGTAGAAGTGAAAGGATGGAGTGCATAGCACGGATGAACGTGGTCGGTCGTACTTCAAAGCCGCCGTCACCTGGCATTGTACCTTGGAGCAAAACTGGAGCGCGGTTCGGGTGAAGGTGGTCATGAGACTGGAGTGGCCTAGGTGAGGGCGAGAAGGGGGGACGTATCGGTGGCCTTAACTTTCACGACAACCTGTTCCCAACGAAGCTGGAGCCGCTCCTCTAACGACAGGTATGGAATGTCGCTGCTTGTGTGAGTTTCCGGGTTCGATACCGCCCCACCGCGGAATTTCAAAAATTCTTCCTTGTCGCAATGCCAGCAGACCGTAAGACTAGACGGGCGAGATGATTTCTTGAGGGCGAAGTTTTTACAGGCTAGTCATCGAGGAGTGAGCAATTTCTAAGCCCCGGCTTTATTTGACTCTGTTCGTGTCATTCCATCTCTTGATCAGGGTGTTCAATTGGGGAAAACAATAATCATTTTGCTGTACGTTTCTTACTGGAACTGTTGAAGAGACAAACAGTGCTTTAAATAAACATTAGCTAATATCGACACAATACTTAGCTGTTTTCACAGCACATAAAAGCCTACAAAACAGACAACTTTTTCAGGCATTCTCCAGTGTCTCTACCGATAACCCGGAGTATAAAGAAGCAGTGAGGTAATAAACCTACTCTGCATTTATAATCACAGTTTAAAGCTTATTATTTCCCGATCGTTTGTAGCGAAATTTACAAATAGGCTGGAGTGCTGCTTCCTTTTATGACCGTTACCTAAACACGACAGATAAACCGAGGCACCTAGGACCAATTTTATAACTTCCTGATAAAACTGTCGTTATGTCCTGTTTACATTGGGAGTGTAAGATCGCGGCCACGGGTGAAGAATATGAAAGAAACTCACGATTCCGTCTAGTTCATTCCTCTCTGTGCACAGGTAAAGCACTAAATCTTAGCTAGCTGGCGTTATAAATACTTACCAAGGCTGTGTTTACAAACTAGCAGTAAAGTTACATTTCATAATAATTAGCGATACGCGAAAACATCACCCTATTCGGTACAATATAAGGCATACATTTCAATAGCAAAACAAATATTTAAACTGAAATCACCGTTTTTCGTGAATATTTGTTTTCTGTGAGAACTGTAAAGAAACTGCAACAATCAAAAGTATTACCGCAGATCTGCAAAGAAAATGACTAACGTAGTAAATAAAGTCCATTTCTATTGACCACACGGATTCACATTCACGGACAAGAAAGACTTTAAACTTCACCGACTTTGTTACGTTTTACCGTTCGTAATTCACCCGCGACTGTACGCGTTCCGTTGTAGATAAAATACGGACTGAATTAAGTTTCGGCGTCTGTGATATGTATACGTGTCTCTGGCTTTGTATAGTGTGAACATTAAGGGGTGTGGAAAGGTACGATGTCAAGTGGACAACTGGAATTTTAATACGATAATACTATGTCTCTATGAAAACCGAATTCCAAAAATACTCACGTTTTGACTTAAAAATAATTTTACTATCTGAAAATCTCTGCGCGAGAGGTTTACGGATGTTAAAATTGAAGTCCGGCTATAATAGAGGCCTAGATATTATCATAATAGAAATGACAATTTTCCATTTATGTGGATTTTGTGGTTTCATGCCCTTATTTTTCTATAAAAAAAAGGGTTTAATTTGTTACTCGAAAATATAGCATACTTCTGCGTAGTGCTATATAAATAAACGTCGCCTGATAAAATATCTACTAGGCAATAACTTTCTCACCAAATGTTGACAAGTAAGTTAGTTCAGATTTTATTGACTATTGAGTATTTCAGTCGTCCGCCTGACATCGTACCTTTCCGAACCCCTTAATGTATTTTTAAAAGCCCCTGTTACTTCTGGAGTTCACTTCAAAGTTACTGCCAACTTAACAGGAACCCTAAAACTGTGAAAACATTTTCAACAGAAAGTAGAAAAAACATGTCGCCATGTTGTAAAATAATTTAGTATGCTAGTGAAAGTCAGGAATGGCGAAAAAGAATTAAACAATAATAACAAATCATTTATCAGAAATTGATGACCGTAATCGCCGCCCTATTTGGTTAATTACCTCCTTTTCTTCCACAACAAAAAACACTTCAATTTCCTGCATCGTTTTGTTCACTGACACCACTTCACAAACTAACGCGTTGACTGTACAATGATGTGTGATACACATTAAAATAGAAAGTGAAATGATAAACATTTTCTGTCAATCTATCGCAAATAACGTATGTACAAGCTATTATTTTTGGGGAACATCCCCCAATCGCGCGTGGCCAGTGTGTGGAAATACAGCTTGAGAACAGATGCTTCATAATTAAGGAAAGGAATTATTCGCGAGTTCAATGACCGACGTGTTATAATCCACTGTCCTATGCATACTCGAGGCCCGTCTATTCGTTCATTGCCTCTTGTTCCAGTGAGTAACAGTTAATGGACAAATGGCCTGCGCTTGTATGTACTCAGGACAATGAATTCTATCACGCATGTCGTTGAACTCGTGAAATATTTCTTTCCCTATTCATAATGCTCAAGACTGCGACGTAACAAGTTTCCCTGTGAATCAGGAGTACGAAGTGAAACGAACATGCTACGCATTGAGTGATTTCGGAAAACAATTTGACGGTAGTCAAGCTAGCCTTATCGACCGGTCGTACCAACAGACTAAAAACTTAAGCACATTTTTAATGCAGACACGTCCGGTAACAATCAATATATCAATCTTGTGTTGTAACGGACCTCCGTTGACATGGTCTGCTTGAGTAAACCAACGGTATTCATTAAGATCAAGCTATATACACACTGGACAGTTATTTTCTAACGTATCTTTGAAATACATTGCTGCACAATTTACTTAACCAGGACAATGGCTAGAGAAAAACCAGTAACTCGGTTCAAACCGTAAATAAATAAGCAGTAAACGACCAATCGGCTCCGAAGTACAAGTTCTATGATTTAATTGGTGCCAAAAAAATTAAAATTTATATGTTTAGCTCATATAGTAAATAGTAAATAGGAACATGGTAAGCGCGCATTTGTTCGAAAGGGGATAGAGATTTGGTAAAGACGCTAATTACAATCTCTATCGGCGTAAACAGTGATTTTACACAAGAAAAATAGACTGTTTGATCGGTTCCAAGTTGTATTTGCGTGTCCGACGTATTTATTCTTTGCGCTTCGTTTGTTCCCATTTAACTGCGCCAACGATAGTTCTGGTACATCGATTAAGAGCATCCACAAACAGTTGAACAGTTGCAAACAATCATCATCAATTCATTTATGTGCAAGTCGTTTCAGTAATAATTTGGCACCATTTATTTTCGCGATGAACTGTCTCAGTCCATTCGTGGGGCTATGTACTGCAAAAGAAAAACAGAGAAAGGGTTTTGGTGAAATAGAGAAAATGAGAAAGACTTTATCCCATATGACATCAGAAGATTATGATTATTTCACTCACCAAACAATGACAAATTGTTTGTCGTCACAGTTTTTGCAGTGACCAAGCGTTTGAATTGTTACGTAATAATTCCCTCAAATAGTTTTTTAAAAGTCAGTACTTTATATTTTGAATGGGGACATGGAAAATTCTCGAATTCATTTAGAAAAACTAGAACTCAAGCTCACATACATTTGCTACGATTGCAATGGAGCTAAGATATAATCTGACAAACCACTGAACATTTGAGCCAATACGAGATCTGCAAGAAAACACGGACGGAGTACCAGGGTTCCTGACTTGGTGAGAAAGGCACTAGGACAGCAGCCACCGAACAAACAGTTGAGACTCTAGAATGAATAACACAGTGCAAACAACGTAATCTTCAATTTTAAACATGTTCCTATATAATGTAAATTGCTTGCCAAGATTACCACGTCCTGTCCGTAAAACCGAAATGAGTTATTCTGCTTGTAAGCTTGTGTATATATTTGGATATGTAGATTTATTTATAAGAAAAACCGTTCACGGCAAAATTTGACCCTATGGACAGTTAGAAACGAATATATGTCCTCACGAAGACCCTCAACCGCTCAAAACGAACACACAACATTTTGAATTGAACGCAATACTATCACCAGTCGAAAATAACATTTGACCTCTCGAATATAACTTTAGACTATTCGAAACAAACACTCGACTTCTACAATCTAGCGCTCAACCTCTCGTAACGAGTCGATGTCTTCTAGTGTCCAACACACGATCTCCCAGATGAGTAAACAGTTGTCTCACATGGTCAGACACGCACGGTATAGTGAAGAACAATTCAATTTGGACTCGGAAGGTCCGGCGAGAAGTGCACTCACCTTCTTGAGGACGGCGGAAGAAGAAGAGATTCGATGCACGGAAGCACTGTGGAGAGTCGGACTGTTGTGTCGCCGGTGAGGTAGATATATATACTTGTCGGCGAGGGCCGCGGTCGTGACCGTGTGTGGTGGTTGGAAGGGGAAGGAGGGAACACAAGTGCCGGCACCCATTACCCCCGTCGCAGTTCTTGCCGTCGATCACCTTGGCTGGAAACAGAGTCAAGGCAGCTCGGGAGTGACTCGGCGGGCGTACCGCGAAGCTGAGGATACGGGCGATCCGTGTGAGAGCCTTGGACACTCCGCGGATTCCTCTTTCGTCACGAGGTGCTTACTCTTCGTCGACTGTCGCGTAATATCGCGTCACCGTCGCTGAGAAATGTTTCGAGTCCTACGTGTCGGTGTCGCGAAGAAGTCATCAGTGCTGCCAGACATGACTTGATTCTGGTTCATCCACAAGGCCAGCACTCCCTGTAATGCAGTGATCATGACTGCGCATCTCTTTTAGTCTTGCCTTTCTGTCTGCATACCGCTTGTTCTTTACTAGGCAAACTACCCGTTTTCTTTATGAAACCTATCCCCTCGAAATTGAGATTGTCTGTGGCTCCATTGCCTCTTGAGTCATTGCAGGAAACTTTCCGTGTGGGTGATCGAAGTTATCGAGCAAAAAGTACTCCAGCCAAATTTTTGTTTTAAATATGTCATGCGTTATTTCATTCTTGGTGTTTGCCATCGAGAATGTGAGACTCTTGCGGAGCCATTCGGTGAAATCATGGCTTTTCAGACATTCTGTAATAAAGTGTTCTGTGGTGTCGTCAATTCCTGCTGGAGTTATAGTGGTTAACCTACTCCCAAAGTGAATAGAGCCGGATATTCTGCGGTATCACATACTGCGGCAGTGTAGTGTTCAAGCCAATTACAGACGTTGTCGATGGCCAGCAGGTGTTCTCAAGGACATAAATTTTTCTCTGGCCTTACATTCCGTCGCTTCTCCATACTCACCTCATAAATACCTCACCGGCGCCCAAGATCTCGTTGGTTAGGTCGCCGTGTGCCTTAGAACTTCAGAAAATACACGTTTATTGAAAACTACTTACATGTACCTAATACGCGGGATTTTAAGAACAGCACATTGTTACATGCCTGACACCTACCGGCATTCTCAATTTTATGGTGGCCGTGACTGTGTGTCCTGGAAAACGAAAATATGTCAGTCGGACTGATATATTATTCGTCAGAAACGCCATAGCTACTTGTTATTAAACACCCATTGCTCTTTCACTTTTATCGCAGGTCATTTCCGCCATTTATACTAAGTAGGCTTTTATTTAACCACTTGTCTCGTGTCTTGAAGAAGGAGAATTTTTGTATTTTGTTTCATAACTATTCTTTTGGGAAAATGTATGTAACTTTAACCTAACTGCCGAATTAAGTACACGTTGATAGAATTTTAGACATCATAAATAGTTGTTTGCCGTTACAGATATGGTTCCAGTTAAAAAATTCTTATTACTTTCTTAACTATAGCTAGATCTGTAATAATAGTAACGACAAACAAAGATTTGTGTCAAAAGTTCTATCAGTGAGTATTCTGTTCCATGGTTAAATTAAAATTTCATAAAGTTACCGAAAATAAAAGTTTTATAATCAAAACAAAAACTGTCACGATGGCGACGACCTCTCCCGCTGAAGCCAACAGTTTTCCAGCTTGACTAGACCAATCAGAATTAATTACTCCCATATAAGGTACGGCTATGATTTGAGGGCAAACACATGAATGCTTAACAGTTCATATCATCCAGTCACAGAAAGGGACACTTGCAACAGTGTTTATAAATAAAACGATACACGGATTTCTTTTTGCGAAAAATGGGTGACTATGTCAATAATATAAGACTTCACGCCAGCTAGCTGACCGCCTTGCGCGTATGGGTGACGAGACAAGTTGTAAGTGAGAAAGAGTCGACCTTAGCGACTGAACCTTCGTAGGCCTTGAACACATAAAATGATGGCAGGAAGGCAGAACCCTTGACAAAAAGTTCTTGAACACCTACGATGATACGACAAGAGGATGGCACAGCGACAGAATGAAAAAAAAAAAAAAAAATAAATTACAGCACCACAAGTCAAGTCACCTTAAAGGCGGAAAAATTGTTACTTAGATACTTCGTGTGATAAAAACATATTCAAATGGCTGCAATTTTGAAAATATTTACAAGTAATGATCGAAATTCACAGAAGTCAAGTCAGGTTACTATAAGTACGTTATGTGTATCAAGTTTTTCTTTTATTCTGTCAACTAGTTTTAAAGTTTAAGGGACATTCATACACACGCACATGTTTATAGACACACACATAGAAACACAAACAGGAAGGTGACCTCATAAGCCATCATTTCCTTTGGAAATTAGTGTTGAAAATATTGTCGCCTACTTTCCTTTTCGGCAACTGTGTTCTTTATTCTGTGACTGTCTTAATGCTTACAAAGATTTTCTAGCTTTCTGATAGAAATTGTTAGTAAACTAAAGGGTGCTCCTTTAATAGTAAATATTTTATAAAGACCACTATTATTTTATAGTAGATACACGTCAAAATAGCTTCCAAAATCTACAGCAAAATTATGAATTAGTTTAGTATTTTTCAATATTTTTTGTCAGCTATCAAAGTAAACCACAGATGAATGACTCACACAGAAAAGAGTATTAAATAGATTCATTCTGCTGAAGCGATTATTTCTTCTTATTTATTGTGAATTTCACTGCAGACGGTAGATGCATCTCAATCACTGGAACTAAAGAATACGGCCACTTATGATGACGGCCTAGCAATCTTACATTTGATTATGGTAGGCCTACCCTAATTCATTTCGAAATATTTTTTTCTCATAAACTTGTGTTATTTTCCCACAATAACTTTAATGTGTTAATGATGAGTATTTGTCTCATCTTTTGTCGACTGAATAATGCCTACTCCTTATCAAGTAATTAATAAATTGCCTTTTGCCGAGTATTATATGGCTGAAAAATAAGGCCAACTGGAGGATTAATAAAACCTTTAGTGGAATAATTAACTATAGCATACATCCAATAAAGAAGTTTAAACGAAGTATTCTGAATTATATGACCAGTGATTTGAAATAGGTTGCAGGCCTGTCTCGTGCAACAGACGTCAGTACGTAAAAATATCATCCGCCGTTATCATGCGTGTACAATTGCGACTGGTGGTCACCTCCTCAAACAAATTCTCTGAGGTGGCACTTATTGCTGTGAAATGTAACTGCGACGTGTTAGTTTTTTATGGAATTAAAGCTACGTTTCCAACCAACGTCCCCCGTCTCAAAATATTAAGTTTAAGAGGATGCGTCATCTCTTTGTTAATAATATTAATTTTTGTTTATTAAATGAAGGATGAGACGAATAACTGGCAATATTTATTTATAGGAACATTACATGTTACTATTAGGTGCGTATTATTGGATGAAATTGGTACTGGGCGTTATTTAGCATTTATTGAGTAGCGAGAGATAATTTTTACCTTAAAATAAAAATCAGCTTGATTATTTCATAGTTACGCTTAAATTTTTCAAATACAATGTACGTAATAAAAGGTATAGTCATTAGCTACGTCCCTGTTGAAATATTTTCAGTTAAATTTCGCCTAGTTTTTAATCAGGAAAGAATTAAGAAAATTCATCATAATAAGTGACACGGGCTCTAAATGTCCTCCTGCGTGTGTAAATGTTGGACTTTATGAAGGTCGTTAAAATACAGCAATGGTAGGGTGTTCGCATAATTGTAAATGAATCGATTTACTGGTTGATATATGTCCACCAGCCTTATTGTATAGGTATTGAGAAAGTGTAGTTCACCAGATGTAGCGTGCTACAATCACCAGAGGATATAGCTATACGGAGAGAGAGGCTTGAGTTCCTATAGTCACTGTGCCAATATTAGACGCGCTCCAGTTATTTACTACAGCAGTCCTGTTTGCTGGGTTAATATACAAAACTTGAAAGTTCGGAATTGAGCGTGGGCGTACGAAATACGTGGGGCCAACACGGTCTTTGCGCAAACATGAGGCATGAGGCATGTATATATTTGTTTAACAGTATCTGCTGCGGTTAGTTTGTTTATTAATCTAGACAGTTTAAGCTTAGTCATTTCTAATTTCAAAACCGCCTGTTTTTATTAACTCTAGATTAGTTATTTTGCGGTATCTTGGTACGTTCTCGAGATGCAAAGCAGTGTAGATACTTAGCTACGTCAGTATACAACTGGCAAAACTGAGACCAATGTAATATTGCTCTCCTGTTCCTTTTAGACGTTCACCATACAACTCTGCTTCTACCACACTGAGGGAAAAAAACTGATGTAGACTGTTGTCTGTCGAAATATGACTGAGTCACCGTATCACGGTGCGAGGAGTTCTGTGTTTAAATCCCGGGCAAGGCATTTACGTCCGTTGGTAGTCCTTTGTGTTTTAATCACATCCTGGTGACAGTCTTCTACAGCATGCATTATGATATAAATAGCGGTTTCAATACAACTGCCTGTATACTTCTGCAGCGACGAAGTTCGAAGTCTATGTTGTTGATGAAAATAATTTTGTTGATTAGTTTGTGCTGTCGGTTCAGAACTATTTTGCAAACAGAGTGATTGTGCGTATGCTTTGAGCATGAATGTGTGCGTGAAAAACGGGGGAGCTGAGAAAGAGAGAACATATGGCAACAGTCAGCTTATATTTTCTTACACGTATTCGTTGATTAGTCAATGTGTACAAAAATAAGTATGGAACAATTTTAGGTCTAATGCACATAACTGTGTACAAGTTGCAGAATAATGACCGGAGTTACACATATAAGCAAGGCTCGGCCCCCATTCAGTGGCGACTCGTGGGTTGCTGCCAGGTGGGACTGTAGATAGTCGGAACTGTACACTCTTGATGAACGCGCCGTAGACCAACGACCATGAAATATTTGCTGGTTACTAGATCTTTTGTGACCACTCAGTAGTAAGGGGCACCTGCACATCAGCGTGTCAGTGGCTGTAGAGTCAACCAGCGCACAACCCTGTACAGCTCTTGCCAACTGCAGCCCTACCTGGCAACAACCCACGAGCCGCCACTGCCCCTATTATACCTAATTTCTTTCGCATATTTCTCTATGACTAAAATATTTTGTCGGTTAGTTCTGTAGTCGACCATAGAACGCGAAATAGTCGACCGCAATGCACTAAACTATTCAGCCGCGATAGTTTAGCAACACAGATTCTACATGTACTTTTCAGATCATTGATTGCAACAGCAGAATCCGCCAGTTAATGTTATGTGATTCCAAAGTGAAAAAATTTTCTCATGTCTCCGCGGCCATTGATATGAGCTTCTTCGCTTCTGGGACCCAGCCGTGTTGACGTTATTTATCCCGAATTTTTGTCGCACGGGCGCATTTGCCTCTTTCAGGGTAGTACAATAACTTGGTTACTAAGACTTTATGAGACCTTCATATTATTCACTGTTTCGTTTTTCAGTACAATGTGACAGTTATTTGGGCACCACCTATCAACATTATGTCACTACACTGAAAGAAAAGTATTTTGTAGGGACAATTGGACGGTGTTATATAAAACAATAGACTGAGCGACAATCGCTAGATAGGTAAAAAAATATTTTCTTCTGCTTTGAAACTGTCTTTAAAAAAGATTTTTGCACCTATATCCTGTGCTTAGTAATATTTAATTTTGTAGGGTTAATGTATTTTAGTAAGACCCTTACAGAGCCGACAAAAACATGTTATATTGATAACGTAGACCTAATATTGGTGCATAGTCTATTGTTTTTACAACAATCTGCTGTGTAGAAGTATAGCAGTACGATCTGTAAAATAAATATGCTATCTGCTTTCTAAAGAACAAATTGTTGTTGCTACAATCAAGATATAACGACAACCAGCGTGACCTGTTGTCCCTCTTCTAATAGAAGTATGGTAACTATAACAAAAAAAAATTTTCCGTGAAAGTGAAACGGTCATCTCGTGTTCATTTTAGAACGAAATGTGTTCACTAACTTTGCATCAAACATGTATAGCGCATAAAAGTTAATTGCCTTGGTAACAGTCAAAATTTACTGAAGTTATGAGTAGAGATTCGTAAATTTTGCGGGTTCAACTTCCTGCCGGCTAGAATCCACAGTCCTATGTACACTCTGTCTTGTTCATTGTCTGCTGTTCTAGTGAGTGAACAGTTGACAAGGTAGCGCAGGAGTCAGTGAGTGTTTTCATGCAGGCCTGCAATTGGTTCACAGTCCTAAAAAAAAGTTTCATTAACAGTGATTCAACCGTGGAAGTAATTACCGTGCACAGGAGTCTGAAATCTAACGTCTTCTGACATAAATGCGCGATATTTTTTGATCTCTAATTATGATAAACAGAGTATACCCAGCCAATATTATGTAACCGCACGAAGGTCCCACAAGCCTTAATAGCTATGTTTTCCTGTCACTCTGTAGGAGGAAAGAATAGTATGGTCAGAAACTTGGGGAGAAGCAACGATAAAGCGTCTGGATCTCAGCCAGAAGCCCAGAATCCTAGATGTACGATGTCAATGTTTTCACAACCAATACATACAGAAAAATAAAGTCGTTATAAAACTCAGATCGTAGCACATTATGTGCAGAGCTTCGTTCGTTACAAACTTATCCGAATATTGCGCAACGCGCATGAGTTATGTCTGTTTATTAATAGCATATTTTAAAGAACATTACATACTGTACGCGCGCCAGCTGGGTATGCGATTATCGTTCGTAAATATATAAATAATACACCGAGGCTGATACCATGTCGACGTACGTACCAGCCGAAGTAACGTCGTAAGTTGGGTTGAGTTTGCTACTGTGTTACTGTGGCGTACATGACGTTTATGACGAAAAATGCACATACGCCAGGGACTCAGATCTGGAACGCGGACAATATATGTACACCCATTTCAGGTTCACATACTTTCTAGCTGCCGAAAATGGTGAAAAATAGTGTATTCGCTGCCATTTTTAGGTATGAAAATATTGGCGTATATTCAGTTAAAAGGTATAGGCAACTACAACACACGTTTATCTTCAATAATTACATTCATAGAATGACAGTGTCCCAGCTGAATGTCTCATAGCTGCGAGTTGTCGGCGAGGAGACGGCAAGCCAGTTCGGTGACTTGCATTTAGAGGTCAGAATGAGGCGTGATACACGTGCCGTGTCGTCCTTACCGCTTCCGCATCTCTAGCCTCGAACACGCTTAAGATTCAACTATACACCTTATACACGAACTCTTTGTTTTAAAGCCGTAATGTTTGTTTTCGATTATAAATCAAAAATGCTTCTTTGAAGAACCAATGTACGACTTGAAGTACACGCCCTCTGACGTCACACCGCAGGGGGAGAGTACTGTGCACGGTCCTAGAAGAACAGGTCTGGACACTCGCCTATCAAACAATGTATTTTGCTTGACCCCTTGTTGTTTGGCTGTAGTTCGTCAAGTTACCGAGAATGCCGTACTTTTTGGCGCTGTTTTCCGGGCGGTCGGACTCAAACTCCGTCCACTTTTTTCCATTGTTAAATTTGTAAAGTAAATAAGGATTGCTGGAGACTTTTCTTAAATTTGTGAGCGAAGAAAGTATTTCATAAATTGATGAAAAAATACGTTTTGATAAATTGTTTATCTCAGCGGAAAGGAAGTGGGCGGAGTTTAGTCCGACCGCCGTAACATCAGTGCCAATAAAACACAATATTCTCGGTAACTTGGTGAACTACAGCCAAACAACAAGGGGGTCAAATATCCAGGCGAGTGTCCAGACATGTTCTTCTACGACCGTGGTACTGTGGGAAACAAAACTTGTTTACAAACATGCTGATCTGTTAGTTGGTGATGGCAGAAACCAAACATTTTTGCCCTCAAACATTTGCACGCAAGGGTATAAAATATTAGTTTCAATTCCTGGTTAAAATACGCAAATGCATAAGATTAATGTTTACTTGATAAAGTGGCAAATTCAAAACATATAATCTATTTCCTTGGCATACATCTCTCTCATCCGGGACACGTGAAGTCAAACACCTAATTGAAGGTTATGTTCGGTTGCGGTATCCATGGAGGTATGAATTGTATCCCAAACCAGACTGGAGCTCCGCCTCTTTTCAAGTCGTCCATTGAATGTATGTGTTCTTCAACATTTCTGACCTAAATTTGTTTCATGCGTTAATCACAATTTGTAAACAGTGATAGCAAAAATGGATACTAATATTTTGCTATCACTATTTACAGATTGTATTTACCAAGCAATGCGAATTTAGGGCAGAAATGTTAAAGAACATATATATTAAATTGGTTCTTCAAAGAAACATTTTTTATTTATACTCCAAAACAAATACTACGGCTTTAAAAAACAGAATTTGTGCATCTGGTGTATAGTGAATACTTGCACTCAGACGGCCACCATAAGGGTGTTCAAGTGCGGAAAAATCATAATTTTGTGTTTGTATGAAATAGTGTCGGTTTTGAAGACACTGCTTGGGAGCACATTTTCCTCTTAACAAAAATTAGCTCAGCCAGATTTCCCATAATAGCACTTCACAGTCAAAATTAGCATGTTTTTTTTACTAAATACGGCTCCCGAATACCAATGAACGTAATGAAACAAAATAATCCATAGTGAAACTACGTGTCTTGGGCTGTGTCTTGAAGCATATAAAAAAACACTATAAAATGTGTCTTTAAAATAAATTTCTAAAAGTGCCAAACATAATTCAAAATTTCAGAAATTTTTTTTTAAATACAAGAAAACTTTTTATAATGGGTTTTACACACATTCCGTTTTATTGTAAACTATATCATTGCATTACGATCATTCGTTTTCGGGGGTTTATGAAGTAAAAGCATGCAAATGTTGACCTTGAAATGTCATTATGGGTTAACTGGATTGGCAATTTATTTTGTAAGATAATAATGTACTCCCAAGTAACTTTTACAAAACCAACACATCACACAAATATAAGTGTCTGGTTTTTTCCCCAACTTGAACTCCTTTAACATCTCGTCGGCAGCGAGGAAATTAGATACGAAACCAATTGAAGGAAACGGCAATAGCCTTTAATTCTCGCTTTAATTAGGAACCATCCCGGCATTCTCCTGGAGCTATTTCGGGAAAAAATAATTTTAAAACTTTTTATTCACATGCATTTTAGAATAACTCTTTATTGATTATACAAAATATACATTATGCTTAGGGTTTCAAATTGCTTGCGGTGCTTTGTAACCGAAACATAGGTTTACTTTTACTACTGAGGTATTATTATGAAACGAAAAATTCTTCACCTGAAGGTCTATTCAAGACCGTTTATAGAAAATATCGTAAAAATAGCGGACACAATTCTTGCATGTTTATGTATACTTTAACTCCTGTCACGAAGTATAAACACAAACCGGTTGTTTAGTTGCGGAAGAAGATTGCCGCAATCTTCAAATATTTCCTATTATTTTCGACAATACTCGTGCCTACTTCAAGGCACGCTTTCACGTTAAATTGTTACCCCGGAGGTTTATAGTGGCCTTGTTTACGCACTGAACTCACAACTTAACCCTTAATCCAGCCTTGGTAGAAAACAAACAATGTGTTATTATTACCTCCAGCCACAACACGGTTATACTCTACCCATTACATTGTGGTGGCCAAAACGGTCAACCAAAGTCAAGAGAAAAATACAGCAGATATGCTACTTTTTTTAAGTGAATATCGTACAACTTTTCTCAGTTAATTTATAGTAATACCTGCCTATTTGGTCTGGCATTTATGTCGGGACGAAAAAAAAAACAGTGTTAAAACATTTACTGTATTGATGGTATTTTCACTAAGATACATTTTTTTTTTACTTTGCCTATTATGAAGTGTAGAAATGATTGCATTTTTTCTGGATAATCTCATTTACGTAACAAACACAATTTCAAAACAACACTCTTTGCATGTGGGATAATGTAATAATATTATGTCTAGTGAGACATACTTAATATAAAACTCGATACTACGGTACGGAAATAATCCAAGTAAAATAGTGTCATGAGACAATGTTAAAATCAGACATTTATTTATAAAATTTGGTTAATAATTTGACCAATATCTGAAAAATTGAAGTGTAAAAGAAAACTCGTTAAAACGTGTATGCCATATGACGATTATGAGCATTAAACACTGACTATAAATCACATACATAAATATCACGGCAGAGTATAGAGATGCCGCTCATTACATTAATGTAAAGTCTTAAACGTCCCAACAGTAGCTGTAACTAATAACCCTAATTTTTGACGATACGAATTAAGAGTAAAATATTTTGTTCGTTTCATCCGCCTCATTTTCGTGTACTAAAGTTTTTGAAACCGAATTAAATTCGCCTATTTGAATTTTACTATAATATATTAATTTGCTCTATAAGCATGCGTTAAAGTATACAGTGATTGTTACTGCAAAGCAGCGAAGATTTTTGGTGATCTGGAATCTCATTTAAATACAGCAACCTCAGTCAATTTACTTATCAAATTCATATCATTTCATGCCCCCATCCACCGTTATTTTAAACACAGTCTTAAAAATTAAAGCTCTTAAGACCGCATTGTTAAAGGGCCGTAAAACTATCTCACCTTAAAAATTAAACATTGGTTTTGTTATTACTTGTTATAATTTTCTTTATATCTCTCCAGGAGAGAGCAGATGCAGAAAATTACAGGAAAACTATGTATGTGTCCTTGACCTAGAAATGAATGCAGCTTATGGTCTTCAGAATAACTTACAAGTGATATAATCGTTGCACAGTCACACGCGCGCAGTACGTAGTTCAACAGCTTTATGCTGTCCTTCAACACCACATGTAATACCCAAGAAAGAAATGCAATGCGTAATGAATGAACTAAATAATGATTCCTGTGTATTTGTCGTAAGGTATGAACGCCGGATTTTGTACGAGGGTCCATAAGTTTATGTAGCAACATAAATATTCGAACATGGATAAACTTCCAAAAGAATCAAGCATAAGAACATCACTGATGATGATTTACAATTGTTTTAAAATATTTCATCCGATAAACTGAACTACATGAGAAATGTATTAAACCTTGACTAAAATCAACTTTTCTACCAGCCCTCGGACAGTGATGGGTGCTTTATCTGCAGCAAGAACATCGCATCCGTTAAGTTTCCAAACTTGTTAAATTATACAGGATTTTATATGCATGATTATAACTTATGTTCATAAATTATATCATGTTATGACAATTGGGTAAGTTTGGAATATAAATAATTCTGCTATCACAATTTTTAAACGGCGGAGAAAGGTTTAGCTTTTTAACAACTTCGTTAGAGAAAGTTACCGTATTTTTGAAGTAAATAAGTTAAAGAAGAACGTGTTCTAGCATTTCATTCTCATGCGTTTAAAGAAAATTTCAATATAAAATGTGCACTCTATTGCATAGTAAATGGCACAGTATTTGATTCATTAATCCGCATTTAATTTGTTGTAAGAACATTTGTTTGTGTGTACGCGCGCCTATGTATGTTTGTATGTTTATGTTCAATGTTTTCTATTATTTTTTTTTATTATCCTTAATTATTAGTCTATATGATTGGTAACATTTATGTGCATTCCCTTTTTTCTTTATGTAAATACTTCGTTGTTATGTTTTGGTGCAATTGACAGTGTGTGGTTCAGTGATAGAGAAGGCAATCTTGCCTTAACTGCGCCACTTTAAACGAAGCCAAATAAATAAATACAAATAAGTTACTCATGTTCCATCATAAATTATATTACCAAAACGAATTGCATAGTGAAAAGTATTCTTATTAATAAGTTGAGTTTGATATAAGAATCAGTTTCCAGGGAAGTTGTCGAAACTACGTGAGGTGATTAGCTCTGCTTTGAAAACAATCTTATGTTAGTATTTTTAATTAAAGAACAAAACGAGATCTGTGAAGTATTTACAAATAGCTTAAATCCGTAGACGTATATATGTCTCAGTAATATATATTAATAAATTGTTATAGATTAATGTGAATATCGATTACAGTGTCTCTGACAGACTGTGAACACTTTCACGTAAAATGACTGAAACGTGTTCAGTTAACATTTCAGCGACGGTTTAGATCGTGAGCTGGTAATTGTGTCAGGCCAAGGATGAAGGGATTTGATTCTTTGGTGAATGGCATAAGGCCTCGAGACTTTACCATGAAACATATAGGACAATTGGTTCGGGCTTTAAGTATGTCAGTATTAGCGTAAAGTGAACTGAGTGATTCACACCGTATTTAAAATAAAAAGTTAGGACTAATTACAGGAGATGATATGTGTATACCATTTCGCAACAAGTAAAAAAACCCTTTTGAAAATAACAGCTCATCGAGCTTGTGACGTCTAAATAGTGAGAGTCAGTAACTGTATTCTATATGACTTCCGGTGCAACCAAGTCCAGTCATGGGAACAAAACAGAAACAAATTATTGCCCAGTCAGTAACTAGTGCTTCGCCGATATGGGTATTTTTTTAAAAATCAAATACGGCGAAATTTAACTAGAAATGCCTGTACGTGCAAACAGGCAAGTAACACCAACTATAGAGGACCTCTTGTTGAAGGCGGACACCAAAAACCCATGAAATCAACTCCATGCTTAGTAAATTACTTTCACCGGGAGTTGGGACAGAGCAGACACTACAGCTTAGGACGTTGTTATCAGCACTGCAGAGTTTCATAAGAAAAAAATGCTACTGAATTTTTGCTGTTGAAAATGGCACTAAAAATTACAATTATTTTATTATTTCATACAGTGTTATTAGTTGTTTATATACAACCAAAAAATCACGCATATTAATTAAAGGTTAGTTAATTACAAATCAAGTAGAAGACCACATTTGTTTATTTGTTTCGTTCATAGGTGTCAGCATCTACAATCCAAAGCAATTTTGTTCTTGTGTTATGGTCTTTCTTTTCGTTTGAGAAGAGACTTTGTAAGTAGCTCTTCATACATTTTATTAGTATTTATTCTTGAAAATAAATTAATCCCCTGTAAGACTTAAAAGAAACACTTTTTTTTATAGAAATTACATACATATTAAACAACTCCAACTAGTACTATAACTACGTTAAGTACCAAGGTACTATTTATGACAAGTCTGTCAGCACGAGCAGTAAAGCCCGAACTGGAATCCGTACTAAAACATGGACAATTCGGATTATTGGTATCTGAGTCTTTGAGTTGCAGTGCCATGGTTTGTTCGTACGCTTGACGTTTTAGGGTTGGCCAACTGAGCCACAGCATTAGAAGAGCGGGTCTGGACAATGGAATTTAAAAAAAAATTGTAATGTTGATTGAGTTAGTTCCTCAAATGCTAAATAATCGTTGGCGCCACTGGTATAGTGTTGCTGTTTTAACATTGAGATAAATGGAACTACGAGTAGCAAGTTCGTGCCCTAGCCGCTAGATGCGCTAGTAATATATTGGTATTTAAGTCGTTGCATACCTGAGATCAGTTGCTTGAGTACCCCAGTAGCAACCAACGTTGGCCCAATGTGGAAAATTGGTTGGAACTGTTGGAATTACGTTGTGTTGGTAAACACACGTAAATTCAACGTTGGGGCAATGTAGTATGCCAGCAATTATGTTCGAAAATGTATTTTTATTGTAATGAATTAGCGACATTCTGAAAATAGTTATATTAAAGTACAACATGTCTAAACATATTAGAAGACCAAAATGTTGTAATTTTAATTTTGTGGGTTGAATGTTGGCAACAATTGGGTAAACTTACTGTTGGGGTTTAGTGTGTATAATTACATTGGGCCAACGTTGCAACCTACATTTTACACAAAGAGTTCAAAATTACGTTTTTAAAATACAACATAACCAATCATTCAAGTTTATAACATATTAAGGTTACTTTGTTAAAAAAATTAATACTCTGTAAATTTTTATCTGTTAGTTATACGTTGGAGCAATGTTGGAAATTCAATTGTTGGATAATACGATGTTCCCAGTATGTTGGTCCAACGTTGCATAACCACAATATGCCAACCATAAACATATTGTGTATTTAGGTTGGTTGAGCGTTGGTAACAATTTGGTAATCATACTGTTAGTGTTAGACATGTAATTTTACATTGATTAATATTTCCGTAAAATTATATCCTCCGAAGAGCGGGTGGTACGTAATGTAATGCTAAAAGCAATAATATATATAACTGTAGGTTTCTTGAAGCCCACTTGCAAAAATTCAACAACAGCCATCCTAGACAATAGTTTTAGCCAACGTTTTAAACCAAATTGTTTCCAGTGTTACAAACTTCTAATGCACAATCTCTGACGCCGGAACCTCGTGCATTTAACTGCGGCGCAAGAGATCACGCGTAACGAATTAGTAATTCTGAATAAATATTTACTCATAAAGTTGGCAAATACCATTATCTAGGATTGTCGTTGAGTATTTAATCCACATTGGCTTCGAAAAAAGCTTAGAAATCTATTGATGAATTCAGAATTTATTTATCCACTTCGCACTCTTAATTAAGTACTGTCATGGTCAAATGTATAACAATAAATATAAAACCTACGATTAAGTAAATTTCAAATTTATTTAAACAGTTCTCGCACGCACATTCATCTGCGAAAAGGGCCGGGGCATTCTACCGGCGAATAGCGTAACCACGACCATTACGTAACGGGCCTCCCTTGATAGGCTGTGTTTGTGTGTGTGAGGAAGGAGCGGTAAGGTTGCCGTTGACCGACGTATGTAATGCAATATCGCCTCTCCGTGCAAGCCACTCAGCTAGCGTTCAGTGAGCAATTTCCTACGGGACTTTAAGCGGTGACCACATTACTTTATCTGTGGACAGCGTAGTTCAAAGTCTAACGCTTGAATCTATAGTTGTGTTTTTCGAATCCGGTTGTTATTTTTACAGATACATCACTCTGGAAACCGCATTTTTGGCCCATTTTTAAAGGGGCCCGAAAATGAAATTTCTAATAAACGTTTCGAATTTTTAAAACTATAGGGGCATAGTTTGAAGTGTGTGTTCTTTTCGTAGATGTACAAATATAATGCGTGTTAAATTAATAGCCGTAACTCGCTGCAACGCATTTGAAGCACAGATAGGGAGGCCCTTAACCAATCTCGGTGACGTAGCATCTCATTGCATATAAATAATTCATTAAAATAATTTTGTTCAATATTTTCCGATTCGCCGATTTCCGTTCCTCTAAGTTTCGCCGTGAATTTACGCAATATTTGCCACAGTATTTGTCGACATATATGTATGTGTATATAGTGCATGTACGTACATGTATGTATGTATCTACATAAGTTACACTCACGATTATTCACGTTCATTTATGCAAACGCACGAGCAACCCGAAAATAGCACATTTGCCAATAAAAAATTTTAAAAAATAAAAACTTATTTTTAATTCACTCAAAAACCATAACGACTTATTATTCTAACTGCCAATAGCGTATTTAACACACCTTCAACCAAAAATTAATAAAAATGTCTATACTGTACGGTAAACACGAGAACAAGTGCTGTTTAAATCTCGTTAATCCATTCTTCCGTGAAAGAGTTGACACTCGTATGTTCGAGAAAGGTTTTATGGGGTTTTTACATTGCTCAACACTCAGAATGCCGCACGGATATTAATTCGAATTCGGTTAATTGGTGTACGGAAAATAGGGAATTTACTGTGTGTGTCTATGAGATTAGCAGTCGTTATTTTTTTTTAAATTCATAGTTGTTAGAGAGAAGACTGAATACTATAATACTATAGGTATTCAGAAAATGTAGTAACATAACATTATTTTTTATCGTTTTAGCATTTAAGTGTACACACGCGAAACTTTAAATAATATTGCACAAGTAATACCCTTAAATACTGAAAAAAGTGTTCAACCAGTTCCCCACAAGTAGAGAACTATCTACGAAATATGTGGGGGGAAAGTTTTAATTATATTGTTTTGATATTTTAGCCTAAGATTTAGAATGAGAACGTTCTTCGAATGCTATTCCTAAACATATATCACTTACATGTGTTTAGTAGTTTTCAAACAAACTCGTGTCGGCCAAAGCTTTGCGCTCGTCTCAGCGGCTTGAGTAGGCAGTCATCTTAAGACGGCCGCCTATCCCACGCTTCAAATGCATTACAGTGTGTTCGTAAACAGGTTTTTTCTACGAAAATATTCCACGTGTGCCTATTATGCCAACATTCGAAAAGAAAACAAACTTCAGACGAGGTCGGAACCTCATTTTTAAGACGCCACGCTAATTAAAAACACTGTTTCTAAGCCTTCCAACATGGCTAAAAACGGCCTTTTCAGACTTCCGTACTTCAAAATGTACTAACCTGATGTATGTGGAACTCAGATTGCCACCTGCACTGAACTTAGTTGCAGACTTTCCACCAATAAAATTATATGGTCACCGCTTAGTGTCCCATAGTAAAAACCGTTCTGCGGGAACCTTGCACGCTAGTTCAACGCTTGGCTCGTTGAGGCGACGCGGCATTTGATGCGCGCTTCAAGATCGACCTTACTGCTCCGTCGCTTTTGAGCCTCTCACGCGCGGGTAGGCGGCGCCCTTACGGGGGAAAGTCAGACAATTTTGTTGAATTTTAAGTTTTTGAGCCATAACATTTATTCAAATTGTATTATCAAAATGTTCTCGTATACAACGGATAGGATATATTCTTGGTAAACTGCTTGACATATACAACAAGGGAAACTTTTACAAATTAAATAATGTCATGCAGAATGATTGCAAGATAATTATAGTTTATAACTTTCAAGCATTCTCTTGCAATGATTCTGCATGACAAATTAATAAAAAATTCCATTATAATTTATGTCAAGCAGTTTACCAAGAATTTATCCTATGCTTTGTCGAAGAGAAAATTTTGATAATACAATTTGAATAAACGTTATGACTCAAAAACTGCAAATACAATAACATTGCCTAACACTCGCCCTTAACAATGCTAAAACACTACCGTTGTATCGGTGTCGCTGTCAGTCATGACGAGGGTAATATCGTTAGCAGTAGACGAGTGTCTTGACCTGTACTGTTTAAGAAAATGAGGCGCACAAAAGAATGTTAAGGCCTATACACAATTTAATACTTTAGCATTTTACTTAATGTTTATGTTATTTTGTGTATTTCAACAATAAACAATACAAACGTAAAGGTAATGTAACGACAGTTGAAAATTTATTGGAATCTGTTTTTTGAAACGGAAATATTGCGATATAAATCATTATATAATTACCGCAAAAGCATATCACGTAGATATTAAAACAATTAACACAATTATTAATATTTTTAATTTAGTATAATATTTTTCAGATCAAAAGCAACGCCATCTATAGACAACTTAAAGTTCGTTTACGAATATTTCTCTAACGCCACTTACCAGGTTTTTCGAGTATATTTAAGAAAAACCTGTTACTTTTTCACGAAATCCCAATACTGTACAACAAAACTGTACTCAAAAATAAACATTTTTCTTTCTAACATACACAATCAGCTGGTTAATTGCGAACGGCCGTCTTGACTTTGACTTCAGGTTTCAGTTTATCGGAAACGTAAAGTCAAGGCTGCTTGGCTTTATCTTTGACGACGCCATTGTGTACGACTCCATAAGACTTCATGTAGTGAAAGCTATCGTAAAGCCAAAATTTTAAAGTCAAATGCTAAAGTTTTCAATTGTGTCTAGGACTTAAGACTAAGGGTAATTCTACTACAGGTTAGAGAGATCAATTTTTTAAGTTTGTCACAGGGAAAATTTCTGCCGCTTGAGCACTGGTATCGTTAGTGCACCAAACTGATCGATCACAGGGCTTTCTTTAATTGTAAGTTACATTCAATTGATAATTGAAAACGCGAAATCGATTTCTTTTCACTTTAAAATTAAATTTAATGACTTGCATAATTTTCAAGGTTTATTTAAATTTAATTTTACTACGGCTTCGTATTTATCTGGTACATTAGCGATTGAAGCGAAACTAGTGGCAGTGCCATAAGAAAACGTATTTTCTTTCTAACCTGTAGTAGAATTAACCTTACTTAAGACGGATCTTGGCGGACACGACGACGCACCAGGAGGTAAGGGATATCCGGTCGCGGCTACGTGATCGTAACAAGGAGGTAGGCGACGGGAGCGGTGGGTTGTCCATGGAGGTCGCGCAGGTTCGCTCCAGATCGTGTGCGCTCCGCTGACCTTGCTCGCGTCGCTCTGGGGCTGTTGTCGACCCTGCGCCGCGACATTGACACGCTTATACCTCACCACACAGGGCCTTCCTTCCTTCCTTGCATCACTTCGTCTTCCGCGTTACGTCACACCCTTCTGATACACAATAATTCCTGTAAGAGAAGCGACATGGTGTGGGGTTATAGCGAACTAGTTTACTCTTTCGGTTGTCAGGATTTCGGAGCTGTTTACTTCATGTAGCTGTTTAGTACTACTGAAATTTAGTAAACTTAATTTCAAAAAGTGTTAGGAAATCTACACGTAAGTAACATCAATAAGATACAAACACATCAGAACATCTCTGGCTATACAAACGATTATATAAACTAGTTTATCAAATTTCACGGGGCTTTATTTACCTTCTTTCAACCCCCGAAGGCTGGAACGGAAACAAGTACCAAAAACATCCCTTTGTGTTTCTGATTACATTAGTCATTCTGTCATATTGAGCCTTGAGTTGTCACATTTACAATGCCCACGGGCGGCGAAACCATTGGACCAGAGGGATCAAATTACCCTATAATAATCTGCTGTAAGTGTCAGGTTCTCAAGAGGGCTACCACATAGGCGCAGAATAATTAATTAGGAAACAATGTCTGTTTATCAACACGTGTTTCATTTGAACGTGTGACTCCTTTTACGTTGATAATAATCAACCAAACTCGTTGATCGAATACAGTACAATATGTAAAGCTGTAAAATTATTGTGCAATTATTTTTTTATTGCTCTTGACCCTTTAATGACGAACACCTCCCATCATAATGTCAAAATCTTAATATATAAAATGAAGTGTCCTGACACACTCACTCACTCACTCACTCACTCACTCACTCATCAACGCACAGCCCAAACCGCTGGACCTAGAACCATGAAATTTTGAGGGTAGCTTCACCTTGGCCCGATGGCCCCCACTAAGAATGGGTTTTTCGAAATTCGATAATTTAGGGGGTGAAAATGGGTGAAATGTATTTTCAAAGAATTCCTGATATCTCATTAACCGGGAAAGCTATCATAATTTTTTTAACTACACAATATTGCCCAAAGAATAGCTATCATAAATTTTTTTAACAACACAATATTGCCCAAAGAATAGCATATTGGCGAATTTTTCGATATTTCAAAATTCAAAAATTAAGGAGGTGAAAAGCCGTAAAATGTGTTTTTCAGTAATCCGTGATTTATCGTAAACCATTTCAGATGGTCAGGTGATTTTTTCTTTAAAATGATGCTTAAGTAAATAACTAAAAAGTTCTTTTAGAATGTTTCGAAATTCGTCATTGAAAGCTCTTAAAATAATAAAAGGTGTTTTTAATTAATCCCACTTATCTCCTAAACCAGTGGAAATATTGAAATAGTTTTTGCTTTAAAACAAATCTTACGTAAATATAAAAAAAAAGTGATCTCAGGATTTTTCGAAATTCGTTCTTGAAAGCTGTAAAAAAATAAAATTTGTTTTCAAATAATTATCTGTACCGCTTATGCCCATTGAGATATCGATATGATATTTGGATAAGAATTAAGCTTATGTAAATATCTACAAATAAAATACAGGATTTTATTAAATTATTAAGGATGTGAAAAGCAGTTGAATGTTAAGTCTCCCGAAAAATGAGAATGATCACCGAGAAATAATTCAACAGTTGATACTTTTTGCCAACCTACTCATAAATAAAACTTCTTTCGACTGTAGCCTGTACATACGAAAGAATTATCATGGCCTGCCTTTAAGCATTCACTCAGGTATTGTATAAAGTTTGTAGTGTGGGAGGGGTGGGGTTACGGGTTCGTATCCCGCGTGAGACTTTGCGATGGGAATTACTATGACATCATACGAGCATATTGCGCGCTCTTTACATTGAGCTAAGGCAATTTATAGTTCACTGTTATTGAGTACGCTAGCTGTTAAATGCCTTCATCACATATTTTATCCAGAGTTACTGTTTACATTACATAATTTCACGCGGGCAAAGCCGCAGCCGGCCAGCAAGTATTACATCAATATAAGCTACAATCTAATTACAGTAGTTCTAGCCATGCAAGTAGTTATATAAACTCGTATATCAAATCTCACGTGTTATTGTTTACATTCCGTGCGTCCCGAGAGCTGGTATGATAACAATAAAAACTCTTCCTTATGTCACTTTTGATACATCATTTATTCTGTGTCACTGAAGCGTGTATATCGAGGGTAAGATTAATCCCACTACAGGTTAGAAATTTAGTGTTAATAGTTATGAGACACTTTCTATCGCTAGCTTAGTCCTGTATCGTCGTCTCCTGGTTAGAGAGCTTTCGTGGTAATGTTCATGATTTTATTTGTTTGTGCTTTAAATTAGAAATCGGAAAGACTGTTTTTTTTTCAGTTCAAAATCTAAATCGAGTAGCCCAGCTGATATTAAAATTACCATATATTATTTTATCAGACCCCATACCGACTGACTGATATTTGATTTGATCAGGAGTCCAAACATGATTATATAGGACAAGACACGTTACATCATACACACACATGCACTATACACTCTGATTCATATAAGTTTAGATAAATTTGACAGCAACTTACGGGCAATAATTTTCAGTATTTCGTGTTTTGTTGCACAATGCAAGGCATTTTTAAGCTCTAAAATGAACCTGAGAATTCGATTTCAGCATGTACAGCATAGTTTGTCTTGTGTAGTGACACAAATAACAAAATATTACAAATTATTGCCCACAAGTTGCTGTCAAATTTATCCGACTTATGTGAAGTGGAGTATACTACAGTAAGTTATGTGTAGCTTACAAGTTGGAAGGTGTTTCAAATAGTAATACTCTATATATAATCTGGAAAACTAATAAGCTTACATAAAATAAAGACTCATAGAAATTATCAAATAATTTAATAATTACTTCCATATCTCTAACTTCTACATTGACACTGACAACATATAACCCTGACATCAAAATATTTTTACTGTAGTTAACAGAGTACAATACCTATACGTCATGCTATTATTCTAACTATTTAAGTATTCTGCAGTCGTGTGTAACATGTTTTAATCAGAAAATTAAAAACACCTTTTCAATCCCTGAAATTCTTAATTTTTTTATAACATAAGGCCGTTTGTTATATAGCCTATTAAAATGAACAGAAATACAAGTAGTTGTGAATTTTGCCTGATTTATGTGTACATTTTGTTCCTGTCTAGTATTATAAGTATGTATCAGAGAAAGAAATAGTTTCCATGCATTTATTGTGGAAAAATGCAGGGCACTGCAGTGAAACAGCGGTGGTAATTTATCTTGCGAAATTCGTCCATAGTACTTGGATTATCTTACTATCCTGTACTAGAATTAAGTCGGAAAGACGTAGACTCTCGATAAAAAGAACTGCAAGGGGAAGGAGGAGATCTAATCAACAGTGGCCAGGGGCCGCGGCAATTTGTCAGGCAGGACACGACTTAGCTGCTAGACAAGATGTCCTCGCGCGGAAGCTATTATGGCAGGACACGCTCGGAGGAATCGAGGTCGCAGGACGTTGCGCAAGCGGTGTATTGTTGTAGGCGCGCTACCACTTATGCTACCATCGCAGTCACAGTTGCCAACTTCTCTCAGAGAAAGTTTATAAATCCCCATTCAAAAGTCACCAGAAAATCGCAACGTATTTCTCATGAAATGAACTGCATGAAAGCATGTCACACGAACTTTTAGTGAGTTAAAAATTGTATGGCGTTATGCATCAATTTTAAGTAATCAGTAAAACATGCTGTAAGTTTTTCGTATTTGAAACAGTCTTACAAACAGTATATTGGTATTATAAATCCAATATTCATAATCACAGGATGTAGGGATAAAATACTTTTTATAAGACCGTTTCAATGCAGAAAAATATTTTATACCGAACTAACAATTGGCGCTTGATCTATTGATGCATAATACCGTCCAATTATAGATACTAAATGCTAGTGATGTGTCTTAAGGGCGTTCAAGTGGGGAAAATTCATAATTTTATATTTGAATGAAAAGAAGTTCGTTTTGTAGACGTTACTTGCGAGTACAATTTCTTCTTATAAAAAAATTTTGACTCAGCCAATTTTCCCATAATGGCATTTCAAAATCAAAATTTGCATGTTTTAGTCCATACACCCCCCAAAAAACCAATCAACATAATGAAACAAAAAAATCCCAGTAAACGTACATGCTACGGGCTAAGGTTTTAAGTACATAAAAATCCAATACAAAGCATTTTTGTATTAAAAAATATTCCTAAAAGTAACAAAAATTTTCAAATTTCAGAATTTTTTTAAAATAAAAAAACTATAAACTGTATACTTAAAGCCCTAGCTCGGGACATGTACTTTCACTGTGAATTATATCGTTTTTTCATTATGTTAATTGGTTTTCAGGGGATGTATGAACTAAAAACGTGCAACTTTTGACTTTGAAATGCTATTATGGTAAAACTGGCAGAGCAATTTTTTTTTTGTAACAGGAAAATGTACTCTCAAATAACGTCTACAAAACTAACACTGTTTTATGCAAATATAAAAATTATGATTTTTCCACACTTGAACAACCTTAAATTCTAAGGTCCGCGGTTAGCGCAGTGGCTAGAGGCCTCGCCTCCCACAATGGCGGTCCTGGATCGGTTCCCGGCCAGGGTCGGTCCCCGGATTTCCACATGTGGGAATCGTGCCGGACGATGCCACTGGTTGGCGGGTTTTCTCGGGAATCTCCCGCCCTTTCATTCCGGCGCTGCTCCATGCTCACTTCATGTCACCCCTCACCGGCGCTTAGGGCCAAGATGTTAAGGGCGCCGCCTTCCTCAAGCTTCAAATGCGTTGCTGTGTTTTCGTAAGCAGGTTTTTTTACTATTAAACTGGTCCACGTGTGCCCAATGTGCCAATGTACGAAAAGAGTGAGTGAGAGATTTTCGATCAGCGCTTAACCTCGAGGTCTTTAGGTGAGGGGTGATATGATGTGAGTGTGGGGAAGGGGAGGGGGAAACGGGAGATCCCTGAGAAAACCCGCCGACCAACGGCATCGTTCGGGCACAATTCCACTACGCGAAAATCCGGGGACCGACCCCGCCAGGAATCGAACCCGGATCGCCTTGGTGGAAGGCGAGAGATCTGACCCCTCGACCACCACGGCCCGCGTACGAACAGAAAACACACTTCAGACGAGGGCGGAACATCTGTTAAGAGACCATGCTAATTAAAATCACGATTTCTAAGGCCTTCAGCATAGCTAAAAACTGTCTTTTCCGACTGCCGTACTTAAAAATTTACTAACAGGATGTGTCTAAAACTCAGATATATACGTACACCGAACTTTACTACACACTTCCCACCAATAAAATTATATGGTCACCGCTTAGTGTCCCGTAGTAAAAACCGTTCGGCGGGAACCTTGCACGTTAGTACAGCGCTTGGATCGTTAAGGCGATGCGGCTTTTTATGCACGCTTCCAGGTCGCCCTTATGTCTCCGTCATTTCTTAACCTCTGAGCGCAGGAAGGTGTCACTGGATAGAATGTTACTAGACTGCGGTTTATGCAAGACAAGGGTAGGCCTACCTTTTTTGTGAGTAATGGTTTCAGTGGCTTGTTGGGGAAGCGGGGAGGGTAACATTAACGGGATGAGATTCACGGAAACGTGCAGCACAGTGTTTGCTAGACATAGTGTAGACAAACAAGAATCGTTGATGAGGTTAGGCTATGTTAATCCATGAGTACAGACGCGCAAAATTCATGTAGGCCTACATTTTTTTTACTAGGCTAGAAAGACTCAGAACGGCTGTACGCTCGTTCGATGTCTCACATTGACAGTACTGGATCCAGATCATTTGTAAGAGGGCTTACGCCCCTCCCCCTATTTTTTTTTTATTTTACGGTAATATTAGTAAAATATTTGGGTAGAAAAATTGTTGTTACTGCTGTAATATTAATTTCGTTTTAGGTATTTAGTAATTAAATTTTTACTGTGCGAAAATTCTGCACTTCAAAATTACGTCATGAAATTAAACTCGTCAATTAAAATTAATTTATAGGCGTTGACATATACATGTGCATTATCTGCACACACTTTATTACAACAGCCTAGTTTTACGTTACAAAATAAGGTTAATGACGTTTCTCCCAGCCGAAAATTGATTACACTTTCATTATTAACTGAATTAGCTTCTTCTAGACGGATATAATTTTTCTGTCGTATTTATCTAAAACAAAGCTGGAACCGGCCTTCCATCCCTTTGAATTGCCGCCCGAGGCACATACACCATATTGCCCCCGTCTAGAAACAATTGCCCGTTGATTGGCAATGTCGTGGCCTGCCGCGAGTATGAAAATAATTTAAAACGTTCCACGGTAGAATGTTCAACCTTGTAAAAGGTTTCACACAAGTTACTGACAACAACATACAGGCTCGTGACCAGTGGGTCACATACACAGGTCGTTCGGGATAAAGTGAGCTGTAAAAATGTAACCTTTGAAAAATATCTCTATCCGTTGATGGATACAATTCTACTTTAACTCTAGTTGCCTTACTGCTTGTATGATTGGCAGCGAAATTACGCAAAATAGTTCCATGCATTTTCCTATTTAAATACAAGCAAACTGAAACAAAAGCAAACGAAATCGACATAAACGTATTTTATATAAGTAGGCTAATAAACTTTTTTTTTTATCAAACAGTGTATATTCCTACCGACTGCACAATTTATCTCACACGTGCAAACATTAAGTGACGTGTCTAGAAAGGTTAGACACACCCCGTCGTTAGCCGTTACGCGCGGAAAGATACTAACTGAAAATAAAACTTTTGCAGGTTTTTTTTTTGTGTGCTCGATTTATCCGGAATCACCTATAGTTAGAGACATGCAAAATTCGCGTTATCATTTGGTGACAGACTAAACTCCACTTTCCTATACATAACAGAGCATAATCTGTGATTCCATTGGCCACGAACTTATGTGTGTTGTCATTTACCTGTGTTACGTCTTTACAGAGGTTGGCCTCTCTACCGTGAAAGCATTCTCCGCGGCAAGTCACGACAATATCGGCCAGCGGGAGACGTCGAACGAACCTATAGTCACTTGGAGTCTAGTCAGCTGTCAGAAAATAATGCGAATTTTGCATGTCTCTACCTATAGTAAGTAGTACTC
>PNEQ01122513.1:40591-66767 GCA_003012365.1 Medauroidea extradentata
GAACTTGGCCGCTTATTGGCTGCCCGAGGCTGTAGACTCCAGCCCCGTGTCTGTTTGGCTCCTGCATGTTACTACAGGTTTCCTATTGGCCTGGCTGCCGACTAGCAGAGCAGCTGCCTCACGCTGATTGGCAGTAGGTGTTTCCGCCATGTTGCTGGCCAGGGAAGCCATTTTGCTGGCGTGTGTGACTGAGTTCGCCGTCCTGCCGACTATTTCACTTCTGTATTCCTAAATATTCTGTGACTCCGGTATGTACGGGGTAGGAAAGTTTAGACGGTTACCCGCGAATATTGCAGGTCGGAGCAATAAGACAAAGCTACAAGTACGCTTAGGGCGACACGACAGAGTCTAGAGACGGGAAAAATTCGAGTGTTCACTGGCCTGTTGGCTAGCCTGCAAGAATACCTGTGTACTCAGTCAGCAAGTGTTAATTGACTGTCCGCTGACACGGCGTAACCAGATTATTGGGTCTGCTGTTATACTGTATCCATTCCAAGGTTGCTGCAGAAATAAACATTGTCACAGGTGAGCTCTCGATCATTGGTTGGCTGGTTAGTTAACAGTGTCGTTGCAGCAGGAAATACATCCTACACTAAATTGCTGTGTTTTAGTTCAGGATAGGTGACTTAATCGTTTAGTTGCGTTTTTTAATTCTCTGTAATATAATATCCCTCTGTGCGCATGAAATACTATATGTGCATGGAATGGATTAACTACGACTTACGCGACGACGCCACGTCCATCGTGACTCCATTTCTTCCACAGAGAGGAGATAAGAGCCAGTGTCCCACGCTTGACGAGAAGCATATCGCCTCTATTCGCAGCGCGTCAAACCATTGAGTATAGACCACGGTCGTAGAAGAACAGGTCTGGACACTCGCCTGGAAACTTGACCCCCTTGTTGTTTGGCTGTAGTTCACCAAGTTACCGAGAATATTGTGTTTTATTGGCGCTGATGTTACGGCGGTCGGACTAAACTCCGCCCACTTCCTTTCCGCTGAGATAAACAATTTATCAAAACGTATTTTTATAAATTTATGAAAGGCTTTCTTCGCTCATAATTTTAAGAAAAGGCTCTAGCAATCTTTATTTACTTTATAAATTTAACAATGTAAAAAGTGGACGGAGTTGAGTCCGACCGCCCGGAAAACAGCGCCAAAAAGTACGGCGTTCTCGGTAATTTGACGAACTACAACCAAACAACAAGGGGGTCAAGCAAAATACATTGTTAGATAGGCGAGTGTCCAGACCTGTTCTTCTACGACCGTGGTATAGACCTATCTATACTCAATGGTCAAACTGGCGTGCAAGGTTTTCCTTGTAGTCTCTTTCCGTGACGACAGTATTTTTTGAATAGTATGAAGTAAAGACCAACGCATGCCTCTCGCTTCGCACTTTAGGTACTACTTTTTGGTGTTACAGCAGTCTAAAAAAAATCCGTTTTTAGCTATTTTAAGAGGCTCGAAAATCACGTTTCTAACAAGCGTGTTGAATTTTTAAAAACGTAGTTAAGCATAATTTAAAGTGTGTGCTCTTTTCGTAGATAAACATAATATGAATAAATTAAGCGGTTTCGCTTAAAAAAGAATACGCATGACACGCTGCAACTCCGTCCATGCACCAGTCTAGGACTCCTCTTAATGGCCCAGGGCCTTCCTGTAGGTGTAAAATTAGGTTAGGATCAGTTGAGAAAGTGACTTGAACTACAGTTGTTTGAATGCTAGCTTGAGCCCAAATTACAACGCGAATTTTTCAGGTAACTATAAATTACGTAGGCCTATGTTACTACTTTCTCAATCGGCAGTGTCAGTAACACGCTGCATTTTCTGTAACTATTTATTATAAAGCTGGCAAATTAAGGCTCGGTTTCAGTCGCCATATTGAATTTCATAATTTTTTGCTTTTTTTTTTCAATTTTGAGAAGAAAAATGTGAAATTTGTGATTAAACCGCATTTACTTTGCGTTACCATACAGAAATGGCAACTGAGATGGTAATGTATAATTAGGTTGCAATCAGTCGGGCAAATTATGAACGTACAGAGAAAATTGTCACACTGATTTCAAAGTAATTATTTGTTAACAGCTAAATGACAATGCCGTTACTGTAACGCAACGTAAATAGAATTTGAGGTAAAATAGCACATTTGATATTTTACGTATCAGAATACCACAAAACCGAAAAATATTTAATTTCATATGGTGACTGATTCCGAGCCTTAAGATTCCTATCTACACGCACATGAAACGCATTGTATTGAGTTGTAATTATTAATTTTTCGACAACAAATCTTAACGCAATTCATGTTTGTACATCAATGAAAAGAATGCACACTTAAAACAACGTTTCTATCAGTTTAAAAATTAAGAACGCCTATTGGATACACAATTTTTAGGCCTCTGAAAATGGCTAACAACTGTTTTTCAAATAGCAGTATGTAAGAAAATTCCAACCGGATTCGACGTAGAAAATAATAGAAATAAGTGTTGAAATTTCAACGATACGTTTCCACATATATGATTGTTCATCGCTTAAAAAGTCCCGTAGGAAAATGAACACTAGTAAAGCTCTGCGTGCCAGTTGCGAGGTTTGTAGATGTGATATAACATTACATACGCCGGCCAGCGACATCCTTAGCACTCCATCGATTTTGTGCCTCACATACAAACGTAACCTACCTATATAAGACCCTTAAGAAGAATTGGCAGTCAGTCACTAAAACAAAAGGATACTGAAGCTAATTAGCGACAGAAAATAACTTTTGTCAGTTTCTCATCAAATAATCAAATATGTCACCAGATACCTGCAGAAATCACCAAGTTTTAAGGTCGGTTGCATAGTCAAGTGAGGAAAATCTTGAGGTAAATATGAAACTAAGGCGAACTTGAGTAAAATCTGAGAATTTTTCGTTTGCATTGCAGAGTCAAGAAATTGAGATATCTCAGTTGAGGTGGACTGTTACCACAATATTCGAGAGAAAAATAATTTCTCTTCATGCATCGACTTGCAAATGAGGCTAAATTGAATGTTATTTTTCATTTATTATGGACGAAACTTACATGACAGCGATTTGATAATTAATACTTAATGAAAAAATGTAAAATTAAATATTTGCAAAATACGTAAATTTTGTTTATAAAATGGTATCATAACCATTTTGTTTGGAAACAAAAGTGACATTAAAAATTACGACATTGCTTTCATGCAAAAATGCGCAACGAATATAAATTATATCGTAGATGTCAGTGCAGTATTTCATTTACCTCATGGTTATGTTCCTCTTCTAAAATATTACCAATAAATTAAAAATAAGAATATTATTTTGTACCGTGTGGCATTCTGACCTCAATTTACGGCCGCCATGATTGATTTGCAGTTTGAGAAAATCTTAAGGAAGGTTTGAGGACACCTTAGGAAATTCTCAGTTTTTCCGTATATTTCACTCACTTTTCGTCTCTGTAATGGCCATTTCTCACAGTTCACTCAGAGAGACCTTAGATTTTTCTCAATATGACTGTTCAATCAGCCCTTATATATGCTGCAATTATAACATTTACCCACCAGACAGTCTTCTAAAGTCATTATATCTGGTGACCAGTACGCCATTACACCAAGTGGGCTCGGGCTGACAGTTGTGTTTCCATCCTCTTCCCCAAGTTGTAAACACGGGATCAATTAGCTCGAACACTGCCGTTCAACTCTGCTATACTCAGTTCCGCATAATTTCAGTCGATTTTGACAGTCTTTTCCACAAACGAGTGAAATTGTCTGACAGTTCTGTTGGCAATGTTTCCTGTGGTCTGCTGGGAACCATCATTTGCTATCCAGGACATTTATGCTCCTCGCGTAATTTCATTTTCATTTGCTTTTCATTACGTTAAAACACTGTTTAACAAAAATTAAACCTGGATTTTAGTTACTCTGCATGAGTTCGTGGGCTAGGGCGCATCATTTTTTATATTATGTAAGGTCTGTCTTAATTCACTGCTGAAATTGTTGCAAATTATTTGCAATTAACATCTCTCTTTATTTTAGTACCAGAAATGTAGACTTAAGGCTCCGCTACATTTGATTTAGCACAGAAAACATCACACGCACAGACACAGAACACTCACATAGCACAGAGTTGCAAACTGCAATTGAAACCGCACACGCACAAAAACAGCGGATCTTGTGAAAACGAAAACAAGCTACATTGGTAAATAATACATGTGTGTGTTGGTATCACTGATTCTGAATGTTTTTATTGTTACCGCCTTTCGTAAACAACTGTTTTGTTTATTTTGTAATTACAAAGTCAAGTGGACTATTTTTTTTTTAATTGCGGTAACTGTTATAAACCTTAAAAATAATTTCGAACAAATAAATTTACTAACTTCGACGCGAAGTTTTACAAAGATCAGTCGAATTAGTTTACATTTTCACCTGTCTTTATTTTCTTTTGAACCTGGTGGTATCCATGTTCTGATTGGCTACGCACGGCACACATCGCACAGGATTATAGGATTTAGCCCAACTTTCTATGTGGCCGATTCTGTACTATCTTGCCGCGCGCGTGCTGTTTGTAATTGTAGTGCGTCCCGCCAAAAACCTTGGATTGGACTTTCTGGGCGTGTAATATATTCTCTGCTAAATCAAATGTAGTGCAGTCTTTCCAGATAATTTGCTCCAGTACTCGCTCCCACAATTTCTTGCGTGCTCCCAGACGTCAACAAACAGTGGTCCCGAGAGTATGTGTAACGAGCATGATTTCATACATGCTCGCTAAACACACTCGCACTCATACTCGGCCATTTGGAACAACACACTCTGACGTCACTTCCGAGCGCGTATATGAGCATGCCTAAGGCTGTGTTCCAAATTCTCAACATTAGCTCTCGTACTCGCTCTCGCACTCACAGTCGCACTCGCTCCCAGAATTCTCACAAATCCTCTATTCCAGTAGCTGAGAAGGTCCTATAAGAAAGAGTAATGTGTAATTTTTTGTATCAGCTGTATTATGTATCATGTTACTTAGTATATTGCCCTAGTAACCTATGTTTTCACTCATGTTATTATTGAAAGTTATAGTCTTATTTCAGAGAACTAATATCTCCTGTTGTTGTATTTAAGTGACTAAAATTAGTGTGATGCCTGTGTATATCTTGAAAATGTGCCAAGTGCTTGAATAATTTGTGCTCAAGTAAGCCTATGTGCATTTCTGCATGTCTTTGTAAATAAGTGTATAACTTAAATCACCTTATTAATTGTAATACTTATAAGTAAAACCGCCAAAATAATGTATTTTGTATCATATCCCTCTAAGAGTAACACTGCTCATGGGAAATTGTTTACATAAATAAATAAATAAATACACACTCGAACTGAACTGTCAACACGGTAATCGCTGGTATCGTACATCCTTTGTCTTGTTCTCAAATATTATAATAATTATTTGCCATAGCTGAGAATCTACTGGCCGCAAAATGTGAGAACAGTAAACAAATTAAACAATGATCCATAGAATACACGAAGAGTGTGCATAGAGCATGCATGCATTTACAAACACTCGCTACGCACACTCGCTATCTGCATTACGGAACTGTACTCTCTGACGTCACTTCCGAGTGAGAGTGCGCGAGTGCCAATATTGTGCTATCTGGAACACGGCCTCAATAGATAGAAATCGTACGTGGAACTTGTACCCAGGGGTATATGCTGGATCCATTCTAAGGTTGCAGCTAACTCATCCAAGTGAATATCAATAAGATTTTTTGCACAGCATAAATTTCATTTGAAATATTGAAAAATACAAGGTAACTGTGTTACGGCACAATCACAATGTGAGGAATCAAGATATAATTCAATTGCTTTGATTTATTTCGTTAGCAATCTTCTTTTCTGCTGCAACCTTAGGTGGAGAGAGTGTAGCATCGCGCCTCGTACGCGAAATTACTATTGGGTGCCTTTAGGCATCGACTTGCCCCTAATGTCATGGAATTAGGTCCTACATCGATGAAGCGCCGAAATTAGGGGTAGGAGGATGCGGGAGAACCTCGAGAAAACTCGCGGACCAGTGACATCGTCCGGCATGATACCCACATGCCAAATTCTGGGGACCGATACCGCCGGATCGAGCTCGGATTGCCTTGGCAGGAGGCGAGTGCTCTAACCACTATGTCAACCGCACCGATATGTTTGAAGTTAAAAACTTGCGGGGATGAAAATCAACGTTTTTGTCTTCTTTCAAAGAGTTACAATGCACAGTTTTTATTCTACAAATAAATTGTTCTGTAATCAGGAAGTCTTGGGGGAAGGGGGAGGCACATTTCACTTTACCTCGTCACTACACTATGTTTTTCAAAAATCAATTTAGATAGCAATATGAGAAATAGTTTATTTATAAATTAAAATTAAAGGCGTAGTTTTCACCAGTCCTCGGTAGTATAGTGGTCAGTATCCCCGCCTGTCACGCGGGAGACCGGGGTTCGATTCCCCGCCGGGGAGGTAATTTTTTTATGTACATTAAATAATTTTGTCTGATCTTATATATTCTAAAATTTAGTCTCTTTAATTTATATGTCATTATTTTAATGTATAATTACTTACGTAGATACTTAAAAAAAAGGGACAAGATTTTAATTGACAGCTAATTACTACATTACACAGTACGAAAATAAAATGATTTTATGTGTTTGTTGTATGCTCTAAAATATAGTCTCTTTAATTTATAATTATATATGTAGATACTTAAATAGAGACAAGACGTCAATTGACACTTTCTCAATGCGAACATTTATTGGTTGTATATAGTTTAATACTTATTGGTTTCGATAACTGATATCCTCAACACCTGCACGTATTATTTTTAATTTACACAAGCGTGTTTCACTGCAGATGCAGTAACGCCATATATACATCACGAGCAGCATGTGAAATGTCAGTTTTTTATTTGTTGTATACTTTGATACATATATGCTTTGATACGTGTATGCAAAGTGTTGCTGCATACTGTGAAAAGAAACTTTTAAGATTTTCTTACTACAAATAACTGAAATAAAACTACTGCAATTGATTAAATAAAAAAAAAGCCTTGCGGATATTTATATTTATTTCGGATCGTTCCTTCTAAATATTAGATCCATCTATAAAACAAGTACTTAAAAAAAGATTGTATACACTTAGAGTATAATTACCCGCAAGTAATATTTTCATGTTTAGCACACAATGCACATCATTAGTTGTGACGTCACACGAGAGCACTGGTTCCGAACAAATGTTTGTTTTGAAAGTTTAGCATGGAATAATAAATGTAAGTATTAGTTACCAGTTGGCTTAATTCATTCTATTCGTACTGCCCATCGTTGGATGGCAAAAAAAATTGTACTATTCAAACGAGAACAAAAATGCAAGTTCACCTCTCGGTTAAGTAACCTAATCGCTACTTACACATGAATAACTCCGAGTATGCTGCAATTTTATCTTTTAAGGCTATGTTCATAACTTCTATGATTTTACTTATTTTGAAAAAACTATAGAACCTACCGAATTTTTCTTAGGGGTGTAAAATTAGATCATTGTTTAGCATGTGCCGAAAATATATCCGTTTGGAACTAGCATCGTCGTGTGACGTACACTAATGGTGTCCATTGCGTGTAGGATAAAATATATTTGTTTTGGTGACCTTCATATCATACTCTCATACGCAGTAGTTATGTGGTGTGTTGTTTGTACCTGGATCGAAGATAAACTACCCGAAACGTTCTCCAGAAAAGAGATCTTGGCTACTGGGTTGCAGTATAGAATATCGTTTTTCTCAACTTTGAAGAGGTGGCAACCCATATTTTACCACATGTGGAATGCGGTAGGCCAACAAAGGTATTTTCATGTTTCAACTGCTGAACTGTTTGGCGTGCCTACAAAAATTCATCCCGTAACGTCTCATTGTTTCAGTGTAGTTAAACAAAGTTCATAATTTCAACCCCGCATTCATAAGAGTTTTGTTCCTTTAGGAGAGGTTTCCTGACATTCGTTGTCAGAGATTTTCTATCTTGATCTTAGGTTTTGTAGGCCGGAGTCATAAGTATATCGGTTTCTGGGCCACGTATGACGTTCGATTTCTTCCGACGTTTCGGCAATTCTTGTCGTTGCCATCATCAGGGTTGTACTGTGGTCGAGCTGTTCGGATGCCCAATATATCTAACTGAAAATTTCCAAGGAACGTCCTCAGAAAGTTCGCCACAAAGATGACTTATCCAGGGTATGTGCAATAGTGCACTGTACTTTACTGCACACTTTCCACCAATCACCGCTAGAAGTTCCGTAATTAAAACGGTTCAGTGGAAGTTACCCTCTATTTTCTGTTCAAGATAAAGTGATAAGCCCAAGTAATATTTTGCCTTGTGCTATTCCTCTCTTTCCTCCACTTGTAAATGTGAATATTGTCTTGTGAAGTTTAACTTTATCATTTTCATTACGATATAAATTGTAACAGGCCTTTTAGCCCTTAATAGTGAAATGTGAATACAGTAATTTTGTTTATAACAGTCATAGAGAAATAAAATTGCGTTCTAATCAGGATTGTTTGTTGAATGTTATAGTTACAACAATTTGTTTAATATCAATTGAATTGAATTTGGTTTTGTGTACTGGCGAGAAGTGCAGGGTCTGAAAGGAGTGTTAAAATGTGTCGCGACCAGTTAACACTTAACACAGCACGGAAGGGAAAGTTGGAAATCAAGGGATGAAAGTTTGTCCGTGGCCTTGAGACGGCGTGGGAGAGACAGCTGGGAAACTGTGAACTAGTTCTCAAAGAGAGGCGTGGTTACGCCAGCCCCCCCCCCTCCTTGCTGTGCAATGTGATCTTAATTTTGTAATTAGTAATCAGAAATGGTTTAAATTTTGTAAATAAGTTCAAATGCATGTTAATGTTAAGACGCACGCCTATTGGCCGTGTGTTTGTGTGAGTGAGGCACGATAGCAAGGGCGATGTTGACCGGCTCACCTGGTGCGGTATCGCCTCTATCGCAAGACACTGTAGTGGTATCGTAGATCACTCACCTGACTGACACTTCCAGCGGTGACATTGAATAAGGGTGGTGAAAAGTTTTAAGCAAAGTCCATTGCATGCTCCTAGAGTAGTTTCACACGAATCCCGTGAGTAGTTTTTCAGATATAGCAGGTTGAAAAGCTGTTTTTTAGCCATTTTGAGGAGATCCGAAATTATTTTTCGAATCGACGTGAAGCTTTGAAACTACTTTTCAGACATCGTTTGAAGTGTATTTTCTTTCCGTAAATAGACACATTGGGCATATGTGGAATAGTTTCGTAAAAAAAACATATTTACGAACATGCTGCAACACATTTTAAGCGCGTGGTAGGCGATACCCTTAATGTGTGTTACTTTTGAAAAAAAAAATAATAATAATAATAATAAATCGCTATAGAGGAAAGTCCGGGTTGATAATGTCAGGCACACGCAGAGACTGCCATTGGTTGGAAGTAAGGAGGGCTGTTTTAAGGCGCGAGGGCGTGGAGTAGAAAGTTAAGGGTTACTCTCGGCCGCCACGAAGTGTGGTCGCTGCGTGCATTTACAGTAGTTCACGAATAAAACTGAACTCTTGTCATGACCGCCATGAGGGGTGAGTTGCCGCTGGTATTCACGGTAGCCCGCGAATTTAATTACTCTTGGAGTGGTTGGAACAAAGTGTGGACGAGTCCGGGGTCACCACAATTGAGACGCGGCAGTGCGCACTTTTAATTGTGAGAAGGAACCTAAGCGCGAGGTTTCGGAACGATAACACACCTAGAATATCGTACCTCGTGGGACTGACAAACTAAGGCCGTGTCTCAATTTAAAGAGTACTCTCTGTAGAGAGCACTCTTTCGCATTACCACGAGAGAGAGCTCTCTGGCACTCTAGCTCTTTCCAATTGGGACCGTGCTCTCTCGAGTTTGTAAACAAACGATGCAAAGGTAACAAGTGCGTAAATTTTATTAATACAAGTTACAAACACATAAAATATATTTGTACGCAATTCAAATAATAATTTTAAACTTCAGCACCATATTTCAAGCAGCGAATAACTGTTTATATGTGATGCCATAATTTTGTGTTTTGTGTATTTAAACGTGTATTAGGACCGAATATGTTTACACAACTTCTTGCCATAGTTATCGGCGTCATTGTAAATAATAATTCATGTAATAAATATTGAAATATTAGCAATATGTGTAACACGTTTCTTCAAAAACCTCAAACCATAGCTGTAATGAAGATGGCGTGCGCCAGAGAGAACGAGAGAGTGCAGCGAGTGAACAGTTTCGTTCTCTCGCTGTACTCTCGCTCTTTCGCACTATCGCCAACGTTTTGAGACGACCAGAGAGCACTCTCTCTGACGTGTTCGCAAGAGAGAGAGTGCGAGAGAGCACACTCTGAGTGAATTGAGACACGGCCTAAGGTCGGAGCTTCCGAAGTATTTAAAGAAATAATCTCCGTTGTTATTTTTCAGCATTAACAGAACCCCAATATTCGAGTTACCATTTAACAAAACATAACGTCTGAAACCGAAATGAAAGGTAGTCTACCTGTTAGGGATTAGAACTTGTTGTAAGGTCCTTAAAAACTGATCCCTTTATTATAAATCACCTGTTGTTCAGATACATAGAGCGTTTATTGGCGATGTGGCATTTGATGCGCGCGCCAAGATAGCTTTTGAGACTAACGGCAGGCAGTCCCTGATAAGTATCTTCTCTCTCAACATTTCGTTCTCATTATGTCTAACAAACTTCGTATTTGTCAAGGCCATCTCAACGCTGTGTATCCGTGAAGAAATGTCTGCGCTGATAACAAAGCAGAGTAAGCAGACATGTAAATATTATGCAAGAATAGATGTTTATGTGGATCAAGGACTATCTGCTCAGACTAGCAGTGACGCAAATCAACAGACACAGCGTAATAAACAAACAAGGAAAACCATCGGCTAATGTATAACACAGTAAAGTTTAGGGAAATGTGATTTTTTTACAATAACAGATATGTTTTTTGTGTGTCATAATACCATACTCATTTATGTGCAGGAGTCCAGCTAATTCACTTTATTCTGCCCAGGCAGGTGACGGTGTATATATTTTTAATTACACTTCATGTCAACTCGCTAGGTTCAGGGCTATAGGTATTTCTTTCGATCTATTCCACAAAGGGATGCACCTTTGTGACAGTTATGTTGGCATGGTTTTCTGTTGGCCATTGTGCTCACAGTTTGATATAATGGTTTTATCTGCAGTTAACATTGTTCCATCTTCGTTCACTCAATAATAAGATTGTGTGGTAGATAAATAAACGCTAAAAACACCAATTTAAATCTACAAGTTTTTGAAAGCCAGCATGGAAAAACCTGCAAAAAAAAACAATCCAAGATAATGAAATTTTTCAAATTTTATTAGCGAAAATTTACCCAGAATGATGCGTTTATTAAGCGTGATCTCTTGCGCCGCAATTAAATATACGATATGTCGGCGTCAGGTATTGTTCTTCATAAATAGATTACTCGAGAACAATTTTTTCTCAGAATGTTTGCAAAAATTAGTGTCTAGGATTACACTATTAGTATTATTATTTTTAATTGGCTTCGAAATAGTCAGTAAAATATATTGGTCAGAGCTTAAGTTCGAGGTCTTTAGCACTGGTGGGGGTGACATGACGTGAGTACAGAGCAACACCGGAATGAAAGGGCGGGGGGAAAAGGGAAATCTTCGAGAGACCACTGCGGCCCCAAATTGGCTTCAAGATACCTACAGTTTTAAACTGACGTTTATAGTGCTGAATTGTATACCGCTCTCTCTTTAATACTAATTCATTGGTTCGTATAATTTAATTTTTTAGATAAAGAAGGTAAATATTCCACTACGACCAAGTTTCGGGAAAATGGGAAAAACTGTTTTGTCACTAAACTATAAGTTAAATGGGAAAACTTACAGTTACACGTTGGTTTGTTCGACTTAAGTAAATTTAAAATTAACTGGAAAACATTACACATTTTATGTACACAAAGTTATCTGCTTTCAAAGTTGAAGAAAGATTTTCCTTTTTAATCTCAATTAGTTAGGCTAAGTAAGGGTATTTGGAAGTTCGATAAAACTGTAATTTACGTACTTGTTTTCATAATACAAGTGTATTTAATTACAAAAATGGTATGTCCTATTCCATCATACCTACACTATACTAATCAAACATATACAACGTTACTGTTGTACATTCACAACACAATAGACTATATTAACAAAATAAACACTACTGCAGCAGTTCTCGTGGCGAATAGTCAATCACGCCATAACGATGAGGGTAAGAAGGGAATGATTACCTCTTACAACTTAACTAAAAACACAATGTCCTATAGCGGTGTAAGGAATCATGGCATATTTTATTTGTTTATCTCAGTCGATGAAGCTACATATATAAAGTGCAACTTCGATATCTCAGTATAATTTTCGCTAAAATGTGGAATGTTTTCCTATTTCACCACACCATTTTAATTAATCGATTGGTTTTGGTATTTTACTTTAAATGGCATTTACCATCTGTCAAAAATGTACACTCTTTCGTGAGGCGAAGAAATTTTGGTCAGCGCTTAACATATAGGTCTTTAGCGCTGGTAATGGATGACATGAGGTGAGTATGGAGCAGCGTCGGAACGAAAGGCAAGGAAAACGGGAAATCCCCGAGAAAACCAGCCACCTAGCACCATTATTACGTTCCAAAATCCGAGTCACCCCTGCGGGTATCGGACACGGATCGCATTGTTGGGACGCAAGTGCTCTAGCCATCTTTCGTGGGGGGAAATATAGTCACAGACTAAATGCAACAAGTGACATAGCGTTGTTTTTAGCGAATTCGTTTTCTATTTGAGTTAAGAAGATTTCGGAGCTGTTTACTTGGCGTGGTTGTTTGACAGTGCTACAATTTAGTAGGCTTAGTTAAAAACAAAACTGTTGTAAAATTGACACGTAAGTAATGTCAGATTTACCATTTCTAAAGTTTCAACAAGATTCAGACCAAAACAGTATATCTGACGAGGGGCGTCGTAAACGTTGGGGGACGGAGGGGACAATTCTTCCCCCCCCCCCAAAAAAAAATAGCGTAGTTTTTAAGATTTTTTAAGATTAAGATTCACTTCAGTTGTATATTAAATATTTTGATGCAGAAAATCTTTAAATTGCAGCATTTTGCACCTTAAAATATAAAATTTCACGGTGGAGGACTCCTACACACCCCTTTATTACGTAGGTTATATGTACATTTTCTCTACCAGTGACGTCCCCCCCCCCCCCAAAAAAAAAAAAATCAAATGCTTACGACGCCGATGTATCTGACAGTAAAATCTGGTTTATAAAGTGATGAATTCAATTCCGGGTGGTTTTTTTTTTACTTTCCCGAGCGCACCGAGAGTTGGTACGACAACAATAAAATAGTTTTCTTACGTTGGCCGTCTGCCCGCCGAGCGGTGCGCAGAGCTCTAGCCATTACCAGATTATTCGAGAAACTTCTCATCGCACATGAGCGATGTCTGCTTAGGAATAGCATTCAAATTATGTTACACGTGTGTGTATATACAATACAGGTTGACCGATACTCATTAAAGCATATTGTCTAACGCCCGAAAAAGGCGACAACGGGAGTTTTGCGATATTTTTTAAGTGTGTAAATCTTCGAGCAAAATGTTGAATAATACTTTATAAAATAATAGGGTCACCGCTGAATGTCTCATACAGACGAGTTGTCGACGAGAAGACACTACGCCAGTTTAGTGATTAGGAGCTAGACCTGGCGTGAGCTGTGTTTTAACGTGCTACGGAAAGTATCTCTTCTTGTATATTTATTAAAAAGATGACACGCTTACAACTATGTCCCTACGATTTTAGAAATTCCGTCCGCTAATTATAAGCTCCTCAAAAATGATAAAAATTACTTTTTCACGTAGCTTTGGCTGAGAAGTTATCAACCGTCATCGGAAAACTAAATCATAGCTACCTGCATTGAACTTTATCTCATACTTTCCACAAATAAAATAATAGGGTCATAGCTTGAAGTCACATTGTAAAACGGTTTCTACGTAAACACTGCACGCTAGTTTAGTCCTCCGCGCCTAGAGGCGATAAGGTGTTTGACGGGTCGTGTTATATTCGACTTATAGCCATCCCCGTTTCCGTGCTTCGAACGTAAAAATAAGCTAGCGTCCACTAACTCTTACTAGGAAGACGTAATGCGTAGAGGCCCTGGTTTTTCGCGAAAATAATTTTGCCCCACCTTGCTTCAGTGCTCTACGTGCACATCTGTAGCTTTGCTTCATGGTTAATGGCAGCGTGTATGTGTGAAGAGCCGTATCTCATTCGACTGAGCCAATTACAATAATGTTCCTGCAACAACACACGTCTGTAATTTGCCGGTAGATTACCAAGGCTCGTGACAGTTAAAATACCCAATCACTGACCACGAAACAGAACTACAGATGTGCACGTAAGACGCTGAAACAAAGTGGGGCACAAATATTTTCGGGAAAGCTACCGGTCCCTAGTAATGCGCGTACTATCTCGTCCTTATCGCTTCCGCAATTCTAGGCTTCGAACAATCAAAATACGTTCATCTAACCGGTCGTCTTACGGCCATGCTCTTTAGTTTATAAATTTTTTTTTTAGAGATATTAAGTTTTTACGCCTTAACGAGAGCAGATATAAAAATTGTGGCTGGCAGTTTTGTTTAAAATCGACTTCTCTACATTGGTTGATTTTCTCAATGCACCAAATATCAATAGTTTTCAGCTAATTACGTAATTAACGAAAATCTCGTTAATGGACTTTTTTTTTTTAGCAGAAACCATAGGTTTTCTTGTTTTGAAAAAAATTATCTAACTCGGAAAATACCATCTTAATCAAAACTGCCTGACGGATTGTTTTTTATATCTGCTCTCGTTTAGCCGTAAAAAAATTGTTATCTCTAAAAAATTATAAACTAAAGAGTATGAACTTAAGGGCCTCGCCTACCACGCGCTTAAAATGCTTTGTAGCGTGTTCGTAAATACGCTTTTTAAAGAAACTATTCCACGTATGCCCAATATGCAGAGACACCTGTTTTTCGCGAAAAGAACTTTGCGTCACTTTGTTTCGGTGACTTACGTGCACATCTGCAGTTCTGCTTCGTGGTCAGTGATTGGATATTTTAACTGTCTCTGAGCTTCGTATACTACCGGCAAATCACAAGCGTTTGTTGATGTAGGAACGTTATTGTAATTGGCTAAGTCAAATGATATACGTCACTTGATTAAGACATGGTACCAATAACCATGAAGCAGAATCGCAGATGTGTACGTAAGGCACTGAAACAAAGTGGGGCAATATTCTTTTCGCGAAAAACAAGGGTCCCTACCAATATGTCTATGTACGAAAAGAAAATACACTCCAAACGATGACTGAAGAGATGATTCGAAGCATCTCGTCGATTAGAAATATCATTTCGCAGTTCCTCTAAATGGCTTAAAACAACTTTTCCAATCTGTTATATCTGAAAAACTACTGACGGGATTCGTGTGAACTTACTCTAGAAACATGCAATGGACTTAGCTTAAAACTTTTCACCAATAAAAAGACGGGGTCACCACTGGAAGTGTCAGTCAGGCGAGTGATCTACGATACCACAGCACGCCGTGTCAGTGTCTTGCGGTAGAGGCGATACCGCACCTGATGAGCCGGTCAACATCGCCTTTAGCGGCTGTGCCTCACTCACACAAACACATGGCAGTAGGCGAGCGCCTTGATGTCGCTTTTGGTAGATTATTATTCTGTTCTACAGTGAACAAGTTAAAAATAGACGATGCGTCCAAGAAAGCTGTCTAACTTGCTCTGCGGTAAAGATGCTTCGCTTGCAACGACTCCAGTAAACCGGGCACAGTAGCTTGTCACTGTCATCATTACCAGAAGCTCTTACAGTCCGGTAACACCCGAGGCAAGGTAGTTACCAGCCTGGCGTGGAACACAATCTACGAGCAACTTATCCTATCTTCACGGAAGAACGCGCGCTCGCAAGAGAAAGTCGAGGACAACTTTTCCCGCCAAGACAACTTGCGGCCACAGCAGCAGTGGACGGCTACTCGGGTCTGTGGCTAGTGGTTCGAACACAGGACGAGACAGGTTCCAACAACTTTCCAAAACAATTCGTCGGCCGTCTGGGTGGATGTATTTTGCTCGTCTGAGGCCTAGAAGCGCGGAAGCGATAAGGACGACAGAGCACGCGCATCTCGCCTCACTCTAACCTTAACGTACAAGTAACTGAACTGGGGGCCGATTGAATATCGCCACCTGCTATTTGCACCGACGCAGTGCAACGCAAGTGCAGAGCAAGTTAAATGCTTCTTCTATGCCATTACATGAGTATGTAATTTCAATGCAGCGTAACGAGACGTAACGCAGGTGCAAATGTTTGCGTTGCACCCATAAAAAGTGATATTTAACCGTCCCCCTGGTGTGTTGTCTTCTCGTAGACAACTAGCCTCTATGAGACAATCAGCGGAGACTATATAATTTCATGGTGCAATATTATAGACAAATGTATGGTGTAAACGCCTACGCTTTTCAAAATATTCTGCGCCATGTTTTTCATCCCTAAAAGAACCGCGGTTGGCGTAGTGGCTACTCCCTAAATCTCAATTAGTGAATATTCACTGAATCACGCTGATAGATGGAGTAGTTTCAATAATTTCAATAAGTGAAAATAGTCACTGTTTGATTAGTGAATATTCTCTTATTTCCTTTAAGAGTGCCAACATCTCACAAGTGAATCAGTGAATATTCACCCTTTTTCCCAGTTGTTTTCAGAGAACAGTTCTCGCTTATTGAATCAGTGAAAAATTACTGGAAAATCTGTGGACATTCACTAATTAACTTGTGGAATGTTGGTACTCATGATCGGAATCAGTGAATAGTCACAGATTTCACAGTGGTTTCTCACTGATTCAATTTATTGAAACCGCTCCATCCATCGGCGTGAATCAGCGAATAGTCACTAATTCAGATTTAGAGTGTAGAGCACTCGCTTCCCACAAAGGCGATATGGGTTCGATTCCCGGCGGGATCGGTCCCCAGATTTATTTTTCATGTGGAAATCGTGCCGGACGATACCGCTGAACAGTGGGTTTTATCGGAGCTCTCCCGTCTCCCCTGCCCCCTCATTTCCGCGCTACTCCATGCTCACATCCTGTCATCCTTCACCAGCACTATAAAGACCTAGATGTTGAGTTACGCCAACTGCGCTACCCGAGATAAACACGCCTCTCAACCACCCGGTCCGAAGAATGAATTCTGTCAATCTGTCGACATGATATGGATATGGAGTAACGACAGGAGGCCTATGCAAGGGCGCAGGAAGGGCGCAAATACTTCAACATCGTCCGTTACGTTTTCCACGTGTGCGAATATCGGGATGAAGTTACCTGGTTGGAGGCGAGTGGCCCCTTCTAAACAATCCTAGACAATAGTTTTAGCCGACGTTTTAGATTAAATTGTTTCCAGTGTTACGAACTTCTGAGGCACAACCTTTTTACGCCGGAACCTCGTGCATTTAACTGCGGCGCAAGAGATCACGGGTAACGAATTAGTATTTCTGTATAAATATTTACTCATAAAGTTGGCAAATATCATCACCTAGGATTGTCATTGAATATCTTATCCATATTGGCTTCGAAAAAAGCGTAGAAATTAATTGATGTTTTCAGCATTTATCTATCTACTATGCACTCTTAAGAGGTATTGATCCCTACCACCTTGGAATTATCTGTTTTTTTCTCGATAACTTCTATTCCAGTCGATGTATTAAAATTTTTGTCACGAGAGGGCATAGATGCGAACGTAATCGATTTTCTGCGATTGCTGGAACCATAATATATTCATTATTTTGCAACGGGAAACAGCTGAAAAGGAAAAATTGCTTTATTTACGGGAGCGACTACACAGGCCACAAAATTAACAGAAACAATGCCGTATGGATTCCAAAAAGTGAATGAAACAATAAACAATGCCTTGTCAGCGTGAAAAAAGCAAAACAATGTGTCTATTCCCTGATTTGTAAGAAAAACCGTAAAACCAGTCTGACAGGGATCAATCCCCCTTAAGGTGCCCGCCTACTGGTCGTGTGTTTGTGTGAGAAAGGCACGGCGCCAAGGGCGATGTTGGCCGGCTCATCTTGTGTGGTATCGCCTCTACCGTAAGACACTGAAACGGCGTGCAATGGTATCGTAGAATACTCGCCTGACTGACACTCTCAGTGGTGACCCTATCTTTTTATTGGTGGAAAGTTTTAAGTAAAATCCGTTACATATTTCTAGAATAATTTCACACAAATCCCGTGAGTAGTTTTCCTTATATATATATATATATATATATATATATATATATATATATATATATATATATATATATATATATATATATGTGTGTGTGTGTGTGTGTGTAGGTGTGTCTGTGTGTGTGTGTGTTGAAAAAAACTGTTTTTAGACATTTTGGAGGAGGGACTCTGAAATGATTTTTCTAATTGACATGTTGTATTTGAAACTACATTTCCGTCATCGTTTTAAGTGTATTTTCTATACGTACATTGACGCAATTAAAACTTTTAAGATAATTTTCGTAAAAAAAAAAACGAGGAACGCACTGAGTCGGATTTCAAGCGCATAGTAAGCTGTGACCTCAAGAGCCCGCCGTGTCACCAACCATGCTGAATTTTGATTAATTGGTTCTTGATTAAAAAATTAGGTGAGTTTTATTTGAAAATATTTTACTACGGATGTTGTTAGTTACCATACGTTTCATTACGCACAGTGTATTCTAAATATTAAAGTGAATTATGAAATAATTGAGTTGGTATATGTAAAATAGCAATTATATCTCACCAACTAATAACGACTAAATAACTTCTAGTAGTAATTTAGTCCAATAATACGCACTAAGTAGTAAAATGTAATGTTTCTAAATGCACGGTAATTCACCACACTCTTCATTCATCATACGAAAATGAACAATTTTAACAAAAGTGTTAACACAGCCTCATAAAATGGAATTACGTATGACTGAATAGATGAACAAATGAATGAATACATTAACTATTCCGCGGTCACACGAGATGTGGAATTACTTAGCTTTGAACATGTTTTAGTTTCTGCAGCATGTTACGAACACGTTAGGACAGCATTAACTTACCGTCCGAAGTAAATTGAGTTTTGTAAGTAGGTTCGTAAGACTTTCTTCTATGCTCATTTCCTATTGACTGTTTGGAGAGTAACAAGTCGAGTAATAAATGTGACAAATAAACTTTCGGGTTTAAAGTGTTAACATCCTATATATAAGCGTGTACCGAAATTAGTTACTGTGTAGTGAATTAAAAGATTCAGTAACGTTATGATTTTTTTTTAAATTTTCATTTATATATTATTTTTATAATTGTTTGAGGATGGAAGAATAAAAAAGTAGTTACTTCATTGTCATGTGCTTCCTGGTAACAATTCATCCATAGTTGTTCAAAGAATCGTTCTTTTATTTAAATAGCGGTATTATGTACTTACGAACGGGTCACGTTGAATGAGTTCGTTGGGGAGGGAGGGTTATGGCTCACCTGGCCAACTCTATAGGCACGAATGTTGAGTGTTGGTGTCAAATAATGAAATATTGTACGTACATTTGAAGTTCAATCATGTTTGTTGCAGTTTCAAAGTTCGTTACTTTTATTCAGCTTGGGCGGGTAAGTTCGTCAACACGTTGGGTTTTAAGCTCGATAAACACGATTGCCAAATTTAAGAACTCTCGTGTGACGGTGGCCTTAAACAAACAATGGAAAAAATCTGTGTTTTTCCTTACGTCATCATTTACAGCGGACTTTGATTGGCTTTCAAATGTAGAGCGTATAAAAGTTGGACAGAAATGTTTTTGATGAGGAAGGGTGATTGGTAAGATGCACGACATTAACTTTCAACCACGCGAGTGTGACGAATTAATGAGTAATGACTGGTTCTAGACGCATCGTCAAGGTCAGCTTCTCTGACCGGAGTAGTCACGCTATGAAGGGAATCGCCTGAAGGAGTGCCGGTTTTGTGAACAGAAATAGCTGGTGGAACGGCGTGGTGCGTATATACAAGTCGTATACGTCGTGCGTCTATAGGCCGTTTATGGTAACGTGAGCACTGCATACAGTTTTCTTTCAACCGTTTTGCAACCATATTTTCTATTTTTTATATTAAAACTTCCATATAAATAATAACCAGTTTAAACGTTTCAACATTCTCAAAAGTTAATATGTATTAACCCAATTAAACATAACGGTTATCGCTAGGGCCACGATTTTGTCGCGAAAAGATTTTTGTCCCACTTTGTTTCAGTGACTCACGTGCACATCGGCAGTTCTGTTTCAAGGTTATTGGCAGCGTGTCTATCTTCAGACACGTTTCTCATTTGACTGCACCAATCAGAATAAGATTATTGTGAGTCTGTACGTATATAATTTGCCAAGGCCAGTAAGAGTATAATCATCCAACCACAGACGATGTAGCAGAGCTGCAGGTGTGCACATGACGCATCGAAACCAAATGTTGCAAAAATCTTTTCGCCATAAAATCATGGCTCTAGATCGCTAACAAGTTCCACGTTGAGTGCTCAGTTTACTGTGAACAGCCAATAAGCTCGAAGCACGATACTATTTTCTCCCTAATTCCGGTGATGTAAAGGCTATCAAAAATTCAATACTACAGCATTAGACTTTACATTTCTGTCTCTAATGGTTTTGTCAATACACAATACTAACCTAAAGTTAGAGTAACGACAGTTTAAAAACCAGTACAAATAAATAAATATATTTTTTTCTAAGTTTCTAATTAGGTATAGAGATCGCGGTGGCCGAATGGTCAGACCATTCGCCTCCTACCGAGGCAATCCTGGTTCGATTCCCGGCGGAGTCAGTCTCAAGACGATGCCGTTGGTCGGCGGGTTTTCCCGGGGATCTCTCGTTTCTCCCGCTCCTTCATTCATGGCGTTGCTCCATACTCACAACATGTCAGTTTCCAAAAATTTTTTGTAAAATTACGAAATATTTTGTAAAAATTTGTCTGGTCTTCAATATTTATTTTGTTTCAAATCGAAAAATTTACTCATTGCCGTTTATTTTACTAGTTCCTAAAGGTGTTCACAAAATTTATAACCACTTTAAAAGGTTTCGGACATCTCACATTTATTACCTGACTGATAATGTTCTGGTATTAGTTTACAAGTTTTCCCTTGTAAATGAACAATTTTTTTTACTGTGGGAAATAATGAAAATAATCCGAAAATAAGCCATGATAATTAAAGCATTTATGATATTTAAAATATTTTGCTGATAAATAGCACCACTATCAATTGGTGCAGTTATATTTAATCAAAGAATACTTTGATAGTGCTTTTACAATGTTTTTGAAATATATTTAAGAAACCTCTGTTTTATTTTTCATGAAATCCCTGTACCGAATAGTACAACTATACTTAGAAATAAACACTTTTTCTTAATTCAAACAAATATCTCTGTTGGTACTCTGAAAACGGACTTTTTGGCTTTGACTTAGGATTACAGTTTTCCGAAAACGTAAAGTCAATACTGCTTAACTTCAGCTTCGCCGCCTCCTTTGTGCTCGATTAAGGTTAATTCTAATACAGGTTAGAAAAAATATCAATGTTAAAGGTTTGTCACAGGGAAAATTTCTGCCGCTTGAGTGCTAGTATCGTTAAGGGGGTTTAAACTGACTAATCACAGAGCTTTCCTGAATTTTAAGTTACATTAAGTTGATAATTTTAACGCGAAATTGGTTTGTTTTCAATTTAAATTTAAGTAAAATTACTTCTGTCATTTCCGAGCCTATTTAAATAAAATTTTACTACGGTTCGTATCAGCAGCGAAACAAGCGGCAGAAATTTCCCTGTTACAAACTCTCCAATAAGAAAATACATTTTCTTTCTAACCTGTAGTAGAAATTACCTTAACTCAAATCTATAAGAAACCAAGTATTGAAAGCTATCGTAAAGTCAAATGTTAAAGTAAAATGCTAAAGTTTTAATTTGTGTAACCGTGTACAGATGGTTCGGGGTAAGGTGAGGACTTTTGAAATTCTTACATTTTCTTTCCGTAGCATTTATAGGTTCCTGAAATTTTTCAATATAAACAAAGCAATTAATAATCAAAGTGTATAGATTGTACCACACTTAAAATTTGACAATAAATAATAAATTTTTCTAAGACAAGACGGTCTTCAAGAGTGCTAACTTCATCGCGAACCATCTATAACCGCTATCTTCTTCCTTTTCCGTGCAGAGTTGCCAACTCACGCGCGAAGAATTTCGCTAGGAAGAGTCTGACAAAATAGTTCCTCGTTTTAAAGGCTGTAAAATGTAACCTGCTCGAGTTAGGTAGGTTTACTCATGTACAGGTTTACTCGATCACCAGGTTGTGCTGTAAACAAATGATCTGGTTCACTTTTTGAACGCAAGGGAGCTCTTAAATAACTTTAAAAAAAGAAAACACAAGTTGAAGTAAACGAACAAAATCATAACATGCGTACCAAATTCATGTTATAGGCGGTTCGGCATAAAGTGAGCACTCAAAAGCCCTGCTAAATTTCTACTTTCAGTCAATGCATATCTTTGTCTAACCGATCTGGACACGTCACTTGATTTTTGTGCGTGTAAGATAAATTGCTCAGTTGGGAGGTACCTATATAGTTTGATAAAAAATAGTTAATTATTATATATAATACAATTATGTCGATTTCGGTTGATTTTATTTCACGGAACTATATTGCGTAATTTCATTGCCAACCATACAAGCAGTAAGGCAACTACAGTTAAGGTTTAACAATATGCAGTAACGGCTAGTGATATTTTTCAAATGTTAAATTTTTAGTTCTCACTTTATCCCAAACGACCTATAGCAGTTATTTCTATGTTATCTCGTTACATTCATTCAGTGGTCAATACTGTCATACTATAAAAGAGTGAAATACTTCTAAAACAACAGCACGCATTACAAATTAGTTAAAATTACTATTCAAATTTGTAGGAATCACATTATGTTCCTTATGGTTTTAAATAGAATGTAATTAATAAGCATTACATAATAACTTAAAATTACAAAATGAAAAAAAATACAATTTGTTTTCCATTTGTAACCGCAGGCAACTTCGTTATGAAAGTAAGTCTACATATAAACATGTCTATACAAGTTTAACTACAGAAATACCGGTACCGAAATTACTGTAAAATAATGCATTTAAATAACGTGCTAGAAAAATAATAATTGCTATACTTAAAATATGTGTTCCTTTTGTGTTCAAAATTTGAAATCTTAATTGTATTAAAAAAAAATAACTCTTTTAATTTGCCCATAAGCCCATATTTCAGAAGTTAAAAAACAACATTGGTGATGACATTTGGTATACGTGATTCACGATAAAGTGAGCAATTTTAAGACCATTGCGTCCAGAATATTATCTAAAAGATAGTATTTTATTTAACTTTAGACGTTGACCTTTGATTACTTTACAGTTTATACACTACTAGCGTCCCGAGTACCGTAACACTAATTATCTATAGTTAAGAATTTACATGCCGCACTCTTCAAAGTCTCGATCCCACTTAATTAATTAGTATAATTAATAAATTTTTGGGTAAATATAAAACAAAATTGGCATAACGAAAAAAAAAAAAAACATTCTGCCGATCTGATCGCTACCAAACTTCACAGGGTCACCCGCTGGGATAATCTGAAGATTGCCTGAATATTTCATCAAAATCGCTCCAGCCGTTTCGGAGTCCATAGGGAGCATACATGCACACATAGATTTTTATGTACAGTACATAGATAGTTGGAACTAAGGTTACTATGTTTGGGTAAAAAATACAGGAAACTACAAATTACAACAAAGGAAAAAAAAAAGTAACTAGGGTTTCAAATGTGTCTATTTTATCCTGAACAACCTATAAACAAGTGTATATTTAGTAGGTTTCGTCGCATACTGCACACTAGGAACTAAACTACTGAAAACGTTACATATTTAATCGGGCAACGTAACTAATTAGACAATTAAAACTACCAATTAAGAGTGCGTGGTAAATAAATAAACGCTGAAAACACGCTTTATTTGAAGCCAATATGGATAAAATACTCAATGACAATCCTAAATAATGGTATTTGCCAACTTAATCAGCAAATATTTATCCAGAATTACTAATTCGTTACACGTGATCTCTTGCGCCGCAGTTAAATGCACGAGGTTCCGGCGTCAGAGATTGTGCCTCAGAAGTTCGTAACACTGGAACCAATTTTGTTGGCTAAAACTATTGTGTAGGATTGCAATTCTTTAATTTTTGCAAGTTAGCTTCAAAGAACCTAAAGTTATAGATTAATGCTTTAAGCGTTGAATTATGTTCCACGCCCTCGTCGACTAAACGTGTAACATGTGTAGAGTTCACCTAGCACGGCAATATTGTTCCCAGAAGTGAGCTGTCAAAATATGGAATACTTATATGAGATAGACTATACCACGCAGGCACAGGTTCCGACGTGCTGGTTGCGAACAAAGAAGCTGGAGACAGCACAGAATGTAAACAAACGTTATGTAACGTAGTCTTACATCACGACGTGATGCTCTCGTATGTAACAGTACACACACTATCGCAGTGCAAAGCGCACACACATTTTGAACATCAAGTACACCTTGGACGTAGCTTTCGGGTACCTGGTGTAGCTTGAATGGCGTGGAACGCAGAAGAGAATGAGAGAGAGAGAGAGAGAGAGAGAGAGAGAGAGAGAGAGAGAGAGAGTGAGGGAGGTTTTGATCAGCGTCTTTAGGGCTGTGGAGGGGGTGACATGAGGTGAGTATGGAGCGGCGCCGGAATAAAAGGATGGGGGAAACGGGATATCACCCGAGAAAAACCCGCCGACCAGCGTGCAGTCTACTCGCCGAAAACTTGCCTCTACAAAACATATACTAACGACCATATCATTGCATGACTTAACATTAACGACAAAAGGTGTATTGTATACGCCTATTACCCTGTAAAAGATTCTGCACTAAATCTTCATACTTAAGGGCACGGTTCACCTCAATTTTCAACGTCGTTTTTTATTTTTATATTTGTAACAGATATTTTTTTCTTATTTTAGACATAAATTGTGACAAAATCTTCCTCTTAGAAAATTGATGTATCTCTCATAGTTTTCACGTAATGAGTCGTAAACATCAAAATTTGCACTTTACGGTTTTATGTACCGGTACGCCACTAAAACCAACCGACATATCAAACCGAAAAAATTCACACTGTATAACAATGCCGTAGGCAATGATTTAAACTATATAAAATAAAAAATAAATACAATTTTGTATTTTTAAACAATATTTGAAATTTTTAAATTTTCATTTCAAAATTGAGAATTTTTTATTAAATACAAAAATATTTAATTTTTTGTTTTTATATATGTCATTTCATAGCCTACAACATTGTTATGCACTGTGAATTTTTTAGGTTTGGTATTACAGTTGCTTTTAGTTGCGTACATAAAACCGTAAAGTCCAAATTTTGACGTTTACGACTCATTACGCAAAAAACTATGGAGATATAAAAATTTCCTAAGAGGAAGATTTAATCACAATTTATGTATAAAATAAGAAAAAAAATATCTGGTACAAATATAAAAATAAAAAATTACGTTGAAAACTGAGGTAACCGCACCCTTAATGATTGGTGGTGAACCTGAGTGTGCGTCCTCGCGTATAACGTTCTTTGCATGTTATTCCTAGGCAGACATCACTCACGTGCGATCAGCAGTTTTCGAATAATCTTGTAACGGCCGAATCTCTGCACACCGCTCGGCGCCCTGGGCAGACGGCCACCATTCTTTTTGTGTTCAGTTGGAGGAAGCAGGACAAGGCAGGTGCAGCCTGTAAAGCAGGTAACCCACTATGCCGTCACCGTCAGGCGCCGTCCGGCACCGACCGTCACCGTTGCGTACCGGCAACATTGCTTTGCATTGTTTTAAACGAACGGCAACCCACTATACCCGTCCGTCACCGGCCACGACCGTGTCCGTCAGTCACCGTCGGCCACCATTGCTGTTTGGGGCATTCTTGCCGGATAGCCGG